>VCRD01001744.1:73728-100725 GCA_006783055.1 Trinorchestia longiramus
CAGTCCATTATACCGTGACTGCACAGTCCATTATACCGTGACTGCACAGTCCATTATACCGTGACTGCACAGTCCATTATACCGTGACTGCACAGTCCATTATACCGTGACTGCACAGTCCATTATACCGTGACTGCACAGTCCATTATACCGTGACTGCACAGTCCAAGTCACCGTAAAAGAGCTGCACATTTCTCCTTAACGACCTCCTTGGCATCGATTCATTCCTCACCATCGAGGTATGGAACATTCCTCAATTCCAGCAGTTTGAAGACAAAATTCACTTAAAACAAATTGACTAATTTTAGAAAGGACAGCAAAAGCAAGCATTAACTTAGGCTCTATTACACTAAAGGGATAAAGAAGAATAAGACCTAAAACTAAATGTCAGTGTACTTAGCTAAGTATTTAGTGGCTCTTCTTTGAGGCTATTTCTTCACTAGCATGTGATATTAAAATTATTTGTGATAGGTTTTTCGATATTTAAATTAAATTTAATGGAACTGCTTTGGTACTGTAATTAAGAGCATTTCTTAAAATCTAGGAGTTACGAGGGTCACTTTGCAATTCACTGCTAAATTGAAATAATACTCAATATCCCAGAGTTATTTAGTTTCATTTAATCTCAGAGTGAAATTAAACAAAATTATTCAATTACTTATTTCACATTGTGACCCTCAAAATAAAATAAAAGAAGATCATATCGCAACGTTATTCAATTATATGTATTCGTACTTGCACAGTTGGTCATGTGTGTACATCTAGGAATTGACATACATACATGCGTATCACCCTCTGGAGTTCTGTGTCTCTTACAAGCACGTACTGTTCTTACAGGGCATTGCTGATAAGCAGGTCTGGAAGGTCAGACAGATTTCTGCGCTTGATTTACTCTGTCACACCTGAACTACTGACTGCTATAAGTGAGAGAGTGAGATCTTCTCTTCATCAGATAATCAGCCAAAGCATGTTTTATTCTAATATGTTACTAATCACTGTAATATGAATACAGATATGTATTTTTTAGATTTTTTATTCTCATTTGAATAATGTGGTTCTTTTTTCCAACGAGAATTTTTTCTGTTACTTCAATGTGTTCTTGGGTCCCGTAACGCTGGAACAAACTGGATGTGGGTCCCGTAACGCTGGGACACCCTGGATACGGTTCCTGTAACGCTGGGACACTCTGGATACGGTTCCTGTAACGCTGGGACACCCTGGATACGGTTCCTGTAACGCTGGGACACCCTGGATACGGGTCCCGTAACGCTGGGACACCCTGGATACGGTTCCTGTAACGCTGGGACACCCTGGATACGGTTCCTGTAACGCTGGGATACCTTGTATAATGGTCCCGTAACGCTGTACATGTTTTGACAGTCCAAATAATATTGGAGTTTTTTAATATTTTTTTGTTAGTTGAAAATATATTTTTATTTCGAACTGTGTTATCTCAGTAATATGTTAACCATATGAACTGATGAGTATTTACATTATTTAAATGTTTTTATTTAATTCAAATCAATTACGAAAACTCAATATTTGACTACTAGCCGTTGTTGCGTTAATTTCAAATTACCTTTAATTTAATTAAACTATTTTGTTGTTTATTCTGGAATCATGAAAAGAAGCGATACTTTAACATAAAACTCGTCACTGACGCCAATCAATAAATGACTCAAATACATTACAATCTCAACACGACTATTTATTGTTCATTAAATGAGCGTGTACCTGAAATAAAGTTGCCGAGGAGCTGTTGAGGACAAACATTCAGTATTAATTTCTCCAAAATTTGCTCGTTTATTTTTACGACTGGTGAGGGGAAACAGGCGAGTGAGCGTCAACTTAACGAATTTGTCCATTTCCCTGCAGCGCAATACAATGCAATAACAATTTTTGTAGAACACTTAGGACGTGTTACAGTTTGTCGGCACATTTAACGCACATCATAAGTATTTAGCTGCATGCATGGTTTGTATGCACAACAAATAAATCAACAAATAAGTCAACCAATCAGTCAACAAATCAGTCAACAAATAAATCAACAAATAAGCCAACAAATCAGTCAACAAATAAGTCAATAAATAAGTAAACAAATAAGATAGCTAATAAGGAAGCCTAAAGCTAATAGGAAAGCACCATTTACAGCGGTGTGTTGCTGGAAAACATTTTATCTTCATTAGATGGAGAATCATGATTCAATACATGCTGTACTTAAATGGTACATGCTGTACCTATATATTGCATACTTTAATGAGATATTTGATGATGTACTTAAATTTCACATGCAGTGTACGCTACACACCACCACATGCAAGGCACAAAATACTTCACACCGCATGTTACACACCTCATACTACACACCACATGCTGTATACACGCCACATTCTACACACCCCATGCTACACACTACACACCTCCCTACACACCCTCACCACCAGCAGGTCGCCGTCAGGCCCGGAAAGGCACCGCGATTGCGTGATCCGCGCTAAGGCATCCGCGTTTTAGAGCTCTCCTGTTTTTTGTTGAGTTTCCGGTGAATATTCCGCCCGTCCGTTTTTTAGTCACGAAAACCTGTCATTTTGGCTGCGGTGGCAACGGATGAGCTCCAATATTATTACGAAGAAACGTATTGTAATTTTTGGATGATCGATGACTGACGAGAACATTTCCTTGAGTGCAACATTCTGTCTCACTCCATCCGTATGTGCGAGGCACAATTCTTCATGTGCGCATGTTGAGTTCGTTGTTGTTGAGATACGTAGTGTTGATGTATGTTCAGTTTGTTAATGTTAAGACACGGAGTGTTGATGTGTGTTTAATTTGTTGATGATAAGACACAGAATGTTGATGTGTGTTCAGTTTGTTGATGTCATAACACCGAATGTTTATGTGCACATGTTCAGTTCATTGATGAGTCCGCAAATATATTCTTTGAGATCTACTATATTTTTTCTGCAAAGAACAAGCATACACCGGTCGTAGTTCCAGTGAACTTTTGAAATAATCTCCGGCTAGAAGACGAGGTGATCTGCACCAAGTCTTGCAATTTTTGTAGGACTTATAACTTTCAACAGCTGTGTCACATTAGAAATGGTTCGGTTAGATCTGCCCTGACCGTCCTGTGAATAATATACTTGTTGTTTTGGGGAAATTGATTTTATTGCATAACTTTTTCTCATTACGAAATTCAAAGAGTTTTATTTGTTCTGAATTACTTAGAATTAGGAAAATCTTGCGAATTTATGCTCTTAGATTCTTGAAAATTAGAAAAATCCGAGACTTTGAGCCCAATGAAATTTCCCTGCTAGCTTGAGACGTTGCAGTGAATTTGAAGACTATTCTCTGTCACGCTGTTATTGTTAATGTTAATTGAAACTGAACATAAATAAACAGCTGCATTTCGTAAATAATTCTCCTTTCAGACAATTTTACAATTAATTGACGCTGTGTAGGAGGTAGAGAGTCTTAAGTAATTCTACCATCTATTTCAAAACATATGAAATAAGGGAATAGTCCTATATAAATTTACCATTGAGTATGTAGGTAACAGTAAGCCTTAAATATCTCTAGAAAAATGTCACTACTTCCAAACAACCGAGTTCACGAATAAGAGACGTATGCAAATAAAGCAGCTGAGTTCACGAATAAGAGACGTGTGCATATAAAACAGCTGAGTTCACGAATAAGAGACGTGTGCATATAAAGCAGCTGAGTTCACGAATAAGAGACGTGTGCAAATACAGCAACTGAGTTCACGAATAAGAGACGTATGCATATAAAGCAACTGAGTTCACGAATAAGAGACGTATGGATATAAAGCAGCTGAGTTCACGAATAAGAGACGTCACGAACAACAGGGTTTTTAAGAACACATTTAGCAGGCCAGGAGTTTGGGCGAGTCACGCACAGGCGGAGAGGGAGGTGTGCGCAGAGGGAAGGCTAGGTATCGCGTGAGGGCATCATGAGCATCAAAGCGACTGTGTGACTTGTACACATTACTGTGCTGCTGTGCACTGTGTGCTGCTGTGCACTGTGTGCGATGCTGTACACTGTACACTGTGCGCTGCTGTGCACTGTGTGCTGCTGTGCACTGTGCGCTGCTGTGCACTGTGTGCTGCTGTGCACTGTGTGCTGCTGTGCACTGTGTGCTGCTGTGCACTGTGTGCGATGCTGTACACTGTGTGCTGCTGTGCACTGTGTACGATGCTGTGCACTGTGTGCTGCTGTGCACTGTGTGCTGCTGTGCACTGTGTGCTGCTGTGCACTGTGTGCTGCTGTGCACTGTGCGCTGCTGTGCACTGTGTGCTGCTGTGCACTGTGTGCGACGTTGTACACTGTGCACTGTGTGCAATGCTGTACACTGTGCACTGTGTGAAATATTTACTATGGTCCTGCGCAGAAATGTTCGTCAATATTTCCACTGTATATTGAACAATATTGACAGCGTATCCGGATACAATATTCAATAAAAATCTATTTAATAATTTGAATGAAATATTTAATACAATATTCAACATTCAGTCATACAATAAATTCCTCAGTAAATTTTACAATGCAGTTTTTCTATTCATTGTCATAGAACATTGTAATGCTGAACAAATTCCTGCTCATATTTATAATCATTATTAGAATAAATTCATTGTATGTCGAATTATTAGGAGCATTTTCTTTTCATGCAAGCAAATTCAAGAACACGTACTTAATATAATCATGGAATATTTAAATCAATACATCAATGAACAAATTTTTCCGTCCTCATAAACGAGTAAGGAAAATGTTCCTCGTATTTTTTGTTCTAAAACCATTTTCGAACAAAGTTTTTATACAGTCATTCACTATACGCAGGCTAAATTCTCCTTGCAATTCATGTGTTACTCTTTTCCGTTTATGCCTGTCATATAACTTTTTCGTGTTTCATGTATGTCGAATGTTCCATCTGTATTTTTCTACAGCACAAGAAGTGTCGGAAGGAAATGAATAGTACTTCTGTTCCCTTCTGTAGCTTTTACTTTATTATTTTCTATTACAGCCATCTATGTTACAGTATCATAATTGTTTGTACCTTAAATCATCGAAATTAATTATTAAATTAATTATTGAATATAATTTTTTATCCTTAATTTAATGCACTGTTTATCTTTGAGGGTGAAAACTTACTCATTGTATAAAAAACTTGCCGCGTACAGGCGTAATTACTGGTCATACTTACACATGCTCACATACACAAACACTTGTGTAGAACATGTACAGAATATCAGTAACGTTTATAATAAATTGCAAGCTGCAACACCGGTGGGATTAACACCACAGTTTAGTCACCGTTAAGTACCCGGTAGTAACAACGTTATTTCATAACTCAGGTCTCTCGACTCATTTTTCTTTCATGAGTCTGTGTCGAGTGACAATAGCATGTTACAATAAATCTGTCATCAATTGTCGCTATAGATTGCATCGAAGTCCCCATGAGTTGTGCCGGCGCATTAACTCTACGGTGTTAAGTCGTAACATTTCACTGTGTAAGTCATTTTCTAGCAGTTATGAGCGAACGATCATTTGTATTATGGGTATTATGGAAGTTCCGATTCCCCTGGAATAGCTCAATCCGATGATAATTGATTATGAACCAATATTGTGATTGCTTTAGCACCACGTTGCGGGCACAAATTATTGTCTCTCTTGTATTGATTAAGAAGTAACGGACGTCTGAATTTGCCTAAAATAATTTCTGAATTCAACTTAGCATTTTCAGTGCCTTTGGTGTTGATGCTAAGATTTTAATTATAAGCTATTGCATTGTGATCATAGTCTAGTATTCTAAGGGCACAAATTTCGACCTCATGGCCTGTATAATTATTTAACGCTCAATATTTAGCTATTTCGCCATTTAATTTTCCGAGCAAGACGAAAATAGGCTTTTAAAATATTTTTATGAACATATTACTTATTATTTACACAGTAATTTTAATGTAGAAACAGCACACAAACCTCTGCACGTACAGCAGAACCACAGCACAGCAGCCTGTGCATGTACAGCAGACCACAGCACAGCAGCCTGTGCATGTACAGCAGACCACAGCACAGCAGCCCGTGCATGTACAGCGGACCACAGCACAACAAGTAACGCATGCAAAACGGACCACAGCACAGCAGCCCGTGCATGTACAGGGGACCACAGCACGGCAAGCAGCGCATTAAGTCTGAGGGTCGATATATCGAACAGTTCTATCGTCTGTGAGCAAAGTAACACTTCAGTCCATCCGTTACACGCGTTATGCTCTCAGCGGAAACGTTTCCATGAAACTAAAAAACAATCTAAATATTTCAGGTCTTTTTTGAAACATTTTCCGAGTTTTCATATGAGGTGCAATTTCCATGACGAATGCTTACACATTTCAGTGACCTGATTCATATCACAGCTTTCCTCAGATGTATTTTCAAGATATCATTACATAGTAATTTACCTTTTATTATTTTTTCAGAACATAAGTTATTTGCCCAGGCAAAGTCTCCTTGAATTTCTTTTAAATTGAAATCAATTCGGGTTCGGCAACAACGTGGACACCGCAGAGTCAAGATGGAAATTCTGAATATATTTCCAGAAATGCATTATAAATTTTTACAGTAATTTAAATGTTGCCTGTAAGAGCAAACCCATTCGATTCCTCTCATAGCAAGACGATTAAATGTATAGGCAACATACATACTCGATTTTATAATTAAAATCATTTTTTGTTCTCTAATTCAGTTTTTATGTCTAAATACAATGCAATTTTTAAGTTATCCCATTTCTCATCGATGCATGCATAGCTTGTTATACATATATTGTTTCAATTTCACTAAATCTTCAGTCTCATTACTAACGCTTTGAGTATTTCTATTACTTTATTAAATATCCTTTCGAGAACGATGGTCCCTCGTATCAGTCCTGTTTGGAATTCTACATTCCGGCTTGCATACGGCCATTTCTGTCGAGTCCCTGATCCCGTTTTATTTCTTTAATTACGAGGGAATGACAAGCCAGCAGCCAGAGCTCCCCTCATGGCGTGTTCCTTCAGTCATGAAGCTAAACTCCGCGTCCTGACCAGAACCGCTGATCCATGTGGGTCTCCTGCACACGTCAGGCACGCAATCACGGGGTTGGAACACTGGCCAATTCAGGGCTTCCCTAACTGGGGTACATGAGGTCACAGGGCTTCCCTAACTGGGGTACATGAGGTCCTCGGGGTTCTCTAACTGGGGTACATGAGGTCCCAGGGCTTCCCTAACTGGGGTACATGAGCCCCGGAGATTCCTTAACAGGGGTACATAAGCTCTCAGGGGGTACATGAGTATATCTAAATGAGGTCGTGAGACGTTTCTGAAAATCTAGAGTTGTGGAAGGAGGAACAACAGCCTCTAACCTTATCCGTGAACTACCACAACAACCGTCAGTGTGCATTCAGACTTGAAGTTAGTAGAGACCTCTGATATCCACAAGGGATTTGTGGAAGATAAAGTTAGGGAACCCCTGGATGATGTTCCCTAACCATCATGGGTTCCATGAATTTATCTACTTACTAGCCCCTGTGGATGTCAAAGACCTCCACGAACCACCAACGTTTTGAGACACGAGCTGAATCCAAAGAACACGACAATACGCATGAATATTATCATCATTTTTCCACCACAACAGTAGTTTAGGGTTTCAGAAGCGTTTATCGACCTCCTTGGGATACACTCATGCACCACCTGGGAGTTCATGCACTCTAGTTAGGGAACTCGTGATTCAACAGCCAATTCTACGAGGCGGGTACAGTACATATTGCAGACATTATGCTGCGAGAACAGGGCTAGGCGAGTCTCTGGCTTGATTAACGAGCGTTGCGTGAAGCTTGAATTGCTAGTGTTCAAGCATACAAGCATTGTGTAGAGCACGCTAATATGCTTCTCATGATAATACCTATCTTATATGTTATGCTTTCTAGCGATTGAATGCCAGTTGGTATTTGTGCGTGCAATATCAAACAGTGATTCATATTACATTAAAACATGACGAGGGTTATGAGTTTACAACTTAATATCACAAACCACGTATAATATTGTTCAAGTTTTGCTACCTGTTTTGTTCAATATTACTGAGACTTTCAATCACAAATCAGATCTGTCAAGCGTGCTGCAAAAGGCGGACACATTGCGAGCAGGATTATGTGTTGGAATATTTGTTTGGCAGTTATATGCGAGTGCTGCTTTTCATTTTGTGTGACACATTGTAGTACAAACTCCTGTTTTTGATCAATGTTTTTCTAATAAATCGATCATTTAAATGTCATTTAAAACCGGACAAGCTGATCAAGAACGCAGAGTCGGCGTTTCTTGTATTTTTAAAGAGCAATGACTTCCAATTAGATTTAAATGTGTAAGTTGAAAGGCTTGGCTGAAAGAACAACGGTCAAAGTTAACACGTGAAGCAGTTACCTCTCTTTGACGAAAGCTTCACTTAATTTTACTCTATCGTGTCAATGCGGAGTAAAGTTGTTACGGCTAAGGGTGAGAGGAGTCTAGAACGTATTTCATCATTTCATTATATCCAACAAGCTCATATGGAACTAAAACAATTCAACTTGAGAGTCTGTTTCCAAAAATTTCTTAGTTTATCAAAACATTAGCTAATCTCAATCTTAATTTGATTAAAAACGTTCTTTCCTACTGTTGCAGCAGTTCCCAACTAGCGTTTGTGGTGCCGTTGTATTTCAGAGTCTTCAATCAATTCCGGCAACGAGCGCAGCCAGGGGCCAAACTATGACTTTTATTTCAGGTCACCAGCTATAACTCACCAACAGCCCAGTAATTCGAGCTCGACAACGCAGCAAGTTCCGACAGAGGGAATTCAAACTAACGTCGTGGCCTTCCATGTTTCGAAGAACAAGTCCTTAATCTTGCGAGTCATAAAAGTACTTTTCCGGGGTCAGATATTTTAGTTGTATACTCCGACGACTTCGGAAACTTTTGCCAAACATTTCAAACAAAGTTAACTTCCGGAGATTATAATTAAAGACTAGGGCAATTCAAAGTAGCATTATAAATGTTCTGTGATAGTCATAGGCCCATGACCTTAATGAGGTCCATCATGTAATACGAAAAATATGCGCTAATTATTGTGTTAAGTTGGATATGTAACGCTACTGATTGTAGACGTTCAAGGCTGTTTATGATTGTTTTCATTGAGCATATAAGAGAATTCAAATTACGACAGCTACGTTTGACATAAACGAATATAATTATTTTCTCTGCCGCTGCACAAAATTTTAGAGTATAAATATTTGCAACACATTTCACTATTCCAATATGGGTTTCGAAGAGACCAAACTAGTAAAGATTACTGAGAAGTTAAATAACGCTCAAAAAGTTGCCCAGAAAAATAAAACTTTGATTGTCGACTAAATATTCTAGAGTTCTCTATCTTTTTGAATGTAGGAAAGAATATTTGAAACACTTTATCAAAATAAGGAAACGAGGATCAGAAACTGCATTTAAAAGTGTGCACCAGAGCTGGTAACAATCTTGCGAATAATATTGATCTAGCACAAAGTTATCTAGTTTATGAAACATAATTCACTTCTGGTACTGAACTCTGTGTGTAACACGGGATACTCCACACAACACGGGATCCTCTACACAACACAGGATACTCTACACAACACGGGATACTCTACACAACACGGGATACTCTACACAACACGGGATACTCCGCATATGACGGGCTACTCCACACAACACAAGCAGCAAGACACAACACAAGCAGCAAGACACAATACAAATAACATCACACAAGACGTGTGTGTGTGAGCTCATGATCACCTCTAGTGACGGGGCTGGAACACAGATACTCAGTCCTGTACAGCGTGGTGCGTGCAACACAGACACTCAGTCCTGTACAGTGTGGTGCGTGCAACACAGACACTCAGTCCTGTACAGTGTGGTGCGTGCAACACAGACCACAGACACTCAGTCCTGTACAGCGTGGTGCGTGCAACACAGACACTCAGGCCTGTACAGCGTGGTGCGTGCAACACAGACACTCAGTACTGTACAGTGTGGTGCGTGCAACACAGACACTCAGGCCTGTACAGCGTGGTGCGTGCAACACAGACACTCAAGCCTGTACAGCGTGGTGAACGCGTTGTCTGTCCAGCTGTTCCAGGAGACTCACCACTGTTTTACTGATTGTCTTATCAAGGAAAACGCTATTTGTGTCTGCTTTCCATGAGAATTTATAGTACCAATAGCTAGTCACTTTATATTGATTTGTTACTTCATTGATTCCTCTATCATGTACATATAGTTTGTTTAATCAGCTGCTGATGTATAAATTTGGATTAAATGGTGGATCGAAAACATTTTGAGCTGTTCCCATTCGGTTATGGCGCATTTCATGCAGCTAACCTCCTATCTGGTAACACCTGCTGTTCCTATTCATTTATGCACTTAGGATATCAGTCCGTACGCAGTTGTTTCATTATTCCAGTTGCTTTGTGTTCACTTTGCAAATTCCATTCTGGTGTTCATTATCAGTTATCGGCATGAGGGTTGTCTGGAGCTCAGTGGAAATGCCCTAAAATGAAGTTGAGTAGAAAAATCGATTGAGTCGAAAGCCCGATTCTCAAATTGATGTAACTCTACTTTCACATCTTGCATATAATTTCTTTTCTTTTTTCCTGCGCAATTGTGCTCATTTTACATACATCTGTACATGAAAATAACACGTCTACTCAAATATCTGTTTATTTATATTTGTTCAATTTTTCCCACGTAAACCCAATTTATCTACCACCGTTTGATCTGAAAGATTTTAATTCAAGTGAAGTTGCAAGTTGAATAAAAATGAAGCCATTAATGGCCATTATCCTGACATATGTTGAAAAAATAGCGCCATGAATACATATCCGCCAGATGCATTTCAAATACGTTGAGCTTATCTTTAAACAGACAAAAATTATATTTTTGGCTTTAGGTCGTGCAAGAACTCGGCTCCAATAACCCAGACACTTTGTGTGACGCGTGATTTATTGGCTCCTGAAAGTCAAACTCAGGAACCGTAGATCGTGGCCGTAACGTCGTAGTATGCCAAACTTTTCAGCTGCGAAGAAAAATGTCCGATCGCGATGACAGTTAACTTTAGAAGACTTGGGGGTCAGAAAAAAGTGTTGGAAACGGGTGTTACGCACCCATGTCTTAATGCTTTATATACATACTCGTAAATACCATGCTCTATATACATACTCGTAAATACACTCGTAAATATCATGCTCTATATACATACTCGTAAATACCAATACCATACTCGTAAATACCAAATACCATTGCTGTACCATGTTCTGCAATGTCTCATATGATAGTGCGTAACTGCAAGTTTCTATCCAATTCATGATCATGTTAGTGAGTGCGAATTTTTTTGAGAAAATGACTCTCTTCAGTAAGGACTTTCTTGCTACTTCAAAACTACAAGTCACTTCTAATTATTTAGCATTTTGATTGGAATATCACATCCACTTGACACTGTATTTCTCCTTTTGGCATATTGTTCAAAAATAGTTCCTCATCACCATCCACTTTTTTCTGGCTGATAAACTTTGCAGATCATTCATTTTTTTCAGATTGTATACCTCGATGAAATAAAGTTTCTTTCTTTCTTTCTTTTTCTTGCTTTCAATTCAAACCTGACTCACCCACATCATCCATCTTTTTTTACTAATAGCATTCAACCAGCATTGCCTTGAAGCAATCACTCTTTCTTAGCGTTTTATCTTCTCGTAACGTTCCTAGACTCGCCTCTGCCTTAAATATGTGGCGCTCGCTGGCACGTGGTGAAAATACACAAAAGTTCTGCTAAGTCTCAGCGAATGTTTATCGATCATTTCTTAGAAACCCTCCTAGACACCTCGAATTTTAGACAGTTATGATGCTGGTAGTAACTTACACAAACCAAACTGGCTGAATTTAAACGCATGACTTGAGTCAAAAGGTGTTAAGAACAGGTGCCGTAATTTGATTGTTATTGCTGGTACAGTTATTAAAATCCAACTCAATTGAGAGCTTCCATGCAGAATTCGGGGCTCGGCTGAGTCTGGCTGCTGACATCGGCTACAAAATTGCATAACTAATTGTTATTTCTTTAGAAAACATTGAATGCAAATCAAGTTACTTGACTTGTAAACGTGATCCTACAGCTAATTTCTACCCTTCATGTTATATTAAGTTTAGAAGTTATTTGATACGCATGATTGTAGTCCAGTTAGTCATGAGCAACTGTTGCAAACTTATATAGTTGGGCCGACGAAATGAAAGAGGACTGTCTCGAAATTGAGACGCAGTGCTTGAGTTTTAAGAAAAGATCGCCCAGCAAGCAGGCACGGCATGAGACAAGGTGGCTTAAAGACAGTGCAAAGACTGAGTTTTAAGAAAAGATCGCCCAACAACCAGGCACGGCATGAGACAAGGTGGCTTGAAGACAGTGCAAAGACTGAGTTTTAAGAAAAGATCGCCGAGAAAGCAGGCACGGCATGAGACAAGGTGGCTTAAAGACAGTGCAAAGACTGAGTTTTAAGAAAAGATCGTCCAGAAAGCAGGCACGGCATGAGACAAGGTGGCTTGAAGACAGTGCAAAGGAAGGTTGAGCTCACCGGGCCGCCGTCATGGATCGATGTGCCAACGGGCGTCATGCAATAGCCTCAGGAGGGCCTTTGAAGAAGCTGTTGTTGGAAATTTATGGCGGTCGGTCTTCTTTACAGCTCCTTTATTTAGGTCGCCACAATACACCTAGTCTCCGCACTCAGGCTTCTATCCTTATAACTCGGACTGAGGTAACAGAGTTCGTGAAATTTTAGACGTTAAAAAGCTGATTTGACTTGAGGGATTGTTTTGTGTATAGTGTAAATACAAAACTCCAGCCTTTAGTTAACCTCCATAAAAAATGACTAACTGAGCTGGAAAAATGTGTTCGCCAAGTAAAAGCAAGAGGATAGAATTTCAAATCTTAGAATTAATGGACTCCAACGCAGGCAGTCTTTTAAAACATGCTTGTAACCATGACCAACCTTTTACCTTTCCGCTTATTTTCTCGTTTTTACTGAAAAAAAACCTGTTTGCAGCATAAAAGCAGTTGTAACTCTATTATTTGATTGAGTGTTTATTGTTCTTGAGTGATCAAAGCTCTTGAAACTTTATCATTTTTGAATTATAGACCTCAATTTAGAACTGAAAAGAAATTTATTGAAACACAGGATTGGAGTGTAGCTTATCAACGATTAATTTCACGTAACCAGCGACCTTAAAAATGGTCTCTTTGAAGAGCATATAAACCTACTTGTTCACTTTAATTGTCTTTATCGTATTCATATTTTGTAATCGTAACACAGTTGATATAATTGTATCGTAACAATGCCCTTGAGTTCTGAAACTGCACAGTAATGGACCACAAACTGTACATGTTATACTACCTGCAGTGCGTGCTGCGATATTTCTGTTCTGGTCTCACAGTTTAAAGGATTTTAATCGTTGTTAATTGTACAAAGAAATATGGTCCGCTATGAGAATTTAGAAACTAATTTTTGAAATTTCTCAGTCATTATGCTGTATTTACTGGACCTGCCGAGGTGATATTGGTTTCAGAAAGAATTCCATGACCGTGAGGAGTAATCCATCATAAAAGTTAATTATTAATTTGTTTTCAAAATAACTTATAATAAGTTTTCATTATCAAATTTCACCTGTAGAACTTGTGACTTTTTGTCTAAGTAGGAAGTCATTTCAACAAAAACAACTGAAAAAGTGAGCGTTTAGAGGTATACAGAACTGAGTAGAATAGAATAGAATAAGGCAATAGGAACGAGCCGTTTGGCCCATTCTTGGTCCAAATTCTGCATTCTTCCAAATTCTTTATTTCAACTGAGTGAAATTCTACCTTATTTTAAACATTTACACAAAAATTAGGGCTGTTCACTCTCTGGATAACCTTTCAGTAATGGTGGCATGAATTTAACTGAAGTTCAATTTCAAAAGAAACAATAAATCTCTCTATGTAAATATAATAATAAGAGTATATTTATCATCGAAAGTAAATATGTTTAGAAAAATGTCCAAAATCTCAGACATTATTCAGTATACTAATTAACCTTTTAGAAAGTTTCCTTCATTTCCAGAAAAAAAGGCATTTATAATTGATCAATAGAATTTGTAATCTTCATTTAGGCTTCTGGTGGCAGTTCTTAAGACACTAAAGTTCTACTAGAGGCAGATCACCTAAATGAGAGCAATCATGCAGTCACGACAGCGTTGTCGCTCGCAATCACGTCGCTCGCAATCACGAGATTGTCCTCGTGCTCGAGACTCTCGTGCACGTGCCTCTACCTAGCATGTAGTTCCCGTCATGGCAAAGGTCCGGCAATCATTGCGAATAATCCTATGCTACAAAAGTAGCAACAACTTTTGGAATTAATTTCCTCACTCCTTTACGTCGGTTTTCGAAAAGAGTTTTCTACTGAATGAAGCACCGAAATTTTATTACATTTCCTAATTTTATTTTTTCGAGGAAACTTCTGTAAGAAAAATTAGTTTTGCAGAAATTGTTATAATTTTCTATGCTTAAACATAGAACTGGCATTCCGGCATATTAAATTTCGAGATTTGAGTATTTCTATACTCAGAAAATCATGATGATTCAGGTGTGGTTCTAGAATGAAAATCAGAAAACCATATTGATTTAGGCTCCATTGTTACTCTCTTCATTCACTTTCACTAGACACTGTTTCATTCCAGTAT
Organism: Trinorchestia longiramus; assembly: GCA_006783055.1. Taxonomy (NCBI): domain Eukaryota; kingdom Metazoa; phylum Arthropoda; class Malacostraca; order Amphipoda; family Talitridae; genus Trinorchestia; species Trinorchestia longiramus. The sequence continues at coordinate 88,531 of VCRD01001744.1, forward strand.
TTTTTCTCTTCCAGGTCAAAATCTGGTTCCAGAATCGGCGCAGCAAGTACAAGAAACTGATGAAAGCAGCGTCCACAGGCAGTGGGGTTTGCACACCCCAGGGTGCTCCAATCGGGCCAGGCTCTCCTCTCAATGCTTCCCCAATGACGACAACCACTTCCCCACTCCAGCAATACACCACTCCCACTCCAGCAACCCCTCCTCCTCATCCTCAGAGTCCACCTCCCCAATGCCTCCCCAGCCAACACCCCGGGTTACTTCCCCTCTCTTCTGTGCCTCATATGATCCCCTCGTCGCAGATGCCTCCCCACATCCCCTCGTCCACTCCCCTTCCTCACTCCATGTCTCACTCCATGCCTCTCCATAACCACCCCAATATGACACCGGCCACCAGTAATGGTGCCATGTCAAGTCCAAGGCACCACGTGACTGTCATGTCATCTGGCCAGCACATGGGGCATTCCCATCCTCCTCCTCCTCCTCCCCACGACGCGTCTCCCCATCAAGCCCCTCTCACACCTCTGCCCAACACCCCATCTCACCCAACTACGCCCAATAGCCAACCTCCTGATACATCAACCCCATTGATACCTCAGATTGGGCTCTCTCTACAGCAACAACAACAACAGCAACAACAACAACAACAGCAGCATCAACAACAGCATCACCAGCAGCAACCTCAGCATCATCATCACCAACAGCAACAGCAGCAACAACAGCAGCACCACCAGCAGTTGCAACAACATTTGCAACACCTGCCCCCAGTGTTGCCCTCCCACCATTTACACCACCCAGGAGGGTATATGCCTCCATCATCTGGGTCCCCAAGTACATCCTCGTCGTGTGGGGACCTTTCATTAGGCAGTCAAGGAACAGCTTCCCCACATCATTGGGATATGAAGTCCGCTTACATGTACCCTTGGTATGCTTCTGAAAACCATAACCTCCTCACGTAGACGCCTGGTACACGAAACTTCGTACTAGATTTAGCTAGTCCGTACTTGCATGCTCCACTGACGAGCGTTAGGTCATCCAGAGGCACAATTGACAAGCGTTAGGTGGTCAAGCCCTGACAAATAACAGGTTGTTAAAAGACTTCTATGACAAACTGTGAATAGCCGATCGATAAGCCGTCTGTCTGTCGAATGGAAGGTGAATAGAGACAGCTTTGACGAGTGTCATGTTGGAAAATGATAAAGGAACCAGGGTCATGGTTGAAGACAAAAAGACAGACATGCTCATTATGTTGCTGAGAATCATAATTGACATATTACTCCATGTTGCTGAGAGTTATGTTTGACAAATTATGGACACATATTGAAAGAACTTTATCACATCTTTTCTTAGCATTTACATCGCCAAATTTTATTTCGGTTGCTTAAGCCTGTAAGTTTAATTCTCGTCAGTGGAAACAGTAAGTGCGGACGCTATTTTTAAAGCTATTTAGACTCTTCAGAACTGTAGTGTCCAAGGTGTGCAATACACAGGCAATCTTTGTGTGGCACGCTCACACTTTTCCTTCAATCTGAACTAATCTCAAGACTCTGTGATGCCTCGATAGTCACGTTCTGATTCTGAACTAAGTTCAGAGGACAAAACTCTACAGGCGTTTTGTTTAAAAAAACTAACATAATATATAGAAAACGAGATCCAAATGAACCCTAAGCTTATTCAGTAAAATATGTTTTAAACAGATTTAGAGATCCTTAATCTTGCAGAGAAATTTGTCAGAGCAAGAGTGTCGGAAAGAGGTTTAACTGATGAGTACAATACAAGGATTGCCTGTTCAGAACGTAATAAAATTAGAGAAGACCTGTACCAAACTCTCTCGGCTAAAATAACATGGTAAGCTGCAACATGAACGATTTTCCGATGTGAAAAATTGTAAATTGCTAGAAGGCCTTCTAAAAAGCTTGGGATTTGAGGACTTCGCCAAAATCAAGCATGTTTGAATAAAAAGTGTCAAATTCATATTAGCATTGAACACGAATAGCAACTTGTTCGCTTCTGCAGTCGCAACCTCACCACCACGCTACTTCCAACAGTAAAAACCTTTTTTTACAATTACACTACTTCTAGCCAGAATATCAAATCTACAGTATTAATTCCGCCGTATTTTTTAATTTCAATGATGTATCTAGTGCCGTCGATATATAATACACATACTTTTGTTGTTCAAAGACCCGTAGTAATATTTTAAAACTACACAAAATGAGAATAATGTTATCTATGGTTTAAGAGGAATACATTTGCATGAGGTTAGCTTTTAGAAACCTGTGCGTTGATAGAAAGTATTGCTTATTATCGAAGTGTTGATTATTCAATACATCAAGTGAGTAATTAATTATCATTGTACTTGGTAACATTCGTAGCCAGACCAAATATCATCGTTCATTCACATTATCATTCATCATTGACATGTCATTTTAGCGTTAGTTTCAATATGTACAGGCAGGATATATGTATGTATGAACTTAAGCTGTACAGAAGCTTAGAAAAGTTTCCATTTTAGTTATTAAACGTTATGTGTTTGCGGTGATAAACCTAGAAAAATGCACAATTGTTTTGAAGCAACCTGCTTTGATCGAAATATACTGTATTAAACAATGAATGTGTTTATCAGTACTTAACTAGTTATATGAACATGATGAGAGGAGGTACGCATTGAAATCGGGATTTAAATACAGTATTTGGATTCCATTTTTTAAGTTCGGGGGAAATTCAATAGGTGACGATTTTTCGAAAAACACATAGTTTAATTATATGTTTTGTAGTCCAGCTTTTCCGTTGCACGTATTATTCTATGAATAATATTAATGTAATATCAATGAATAATATGAAGGAAACCAACACGAAAATATGTCGTGTACACACCTGTTAATTTAAATCACACAATTATTAAATGCTCTTTTTCAAAATAAATGAACTTTCTTTGAAAAGGAATTTAATTTTGTTCATGTTTTTATGCGATGTTTGATAAAAACCATTCGAATTTTCAACAAGTATTAATATAGATTCCAGATTTCAGAAAAAAACATGAAAAACAGTTATTCCAACCTTGATGAATTTTGTAAAAGTAATTGACGGGTGTTGAAATTTTAACATTCTAAATGTTGCCAAAAAACATACACCAATATATTTATATTTCATTAGATGGGAACTGATGTCAGGATATCCTTCCTACCACTAAAGTATCTCAACTTTTATCCCGTCGTATATATAAGCATGCATTTACAAAATAAATTCATTTTCTGAGAATTCATATTTTCAGCAAAACCTGAAATGTACAATTTACGTAAAATTTTAATTTATGTAATTCATTCCAGCCAAACTGCCATTACGAGTAAAAAATAAGATATATTTGTAAATGCAAGTGATTCAAAGATGATGGTCCAGAGAAATATTCAGCCATGAGGTAGTTTCATTTCGCACAAAAATGCACATTTGATGAATTTTCGATTATGATATGAATTTTCCATCAAAAATATATTCCTTGAAGTATGGTCGGCTATCATTTTAGGTCTTGAGATAATCTCTAGCCAATATTCAGAGCTTTAGTCATTGGTCGCTTTCTAATTTTTTTGGTTTGAGTAATTTGTCCTTTCTAATATTCTGAATTTGAGTTATTGGTCCCTCCAAAAATTCTGGTTCGAATGAGGGGGTCCCAAGAGTTAACAAGTGGGTCTTTGTTTTTCCAAATGCGTTACTGCAATGGAATTGTCTTCAAGTGTACTGACTTCAGTGAGTTGGAATCCCATTTTCTGGATTTGAGAAGTTGGCCCCATTCAGTTGTCTCGTACACATATTCTGGATTTACTGAGTACTTGCCAATATTCTGGATTTAAGGAGTTGGCTCCTACATATATTCCTGATTTAAGGAGTATCTGCCAGTATTCTGGATTTAAGGAGTTGACCCTACACATATTCCTGATTCAAGGAGTATCTGCCAGTATTCTGGGTTTAAGGAGTTGACCCTACACCTATTCCTGATTTAAGGAGTATCTGCCAATATTCTGGATTTGGGAAGTTGGCCTCCCAGAATATATCTGGAGAGCCGAGAGTTGTCACACGTCTACAAGATGGATGACGCCCTTTATGCAGCAGACGGGGTAGTCGCTCGAAATTTTGCTGACGTCACGCATCCACACGACTTGGAGACACAACTTTTTGTCTCGGGCGCCCATTTTGCAGCGAACGGAAGAGTCTTTTATGGTTGTTTAAAGTGACGGCCTTAGGCAACGTTCAAAAAACTACAAGTCATCGCCTGGCCCATCACCGAGTGCTAAAAGCCTGGTGGTTGTTTCCACAAGGTCCTACACGGGATGAATATAAATAAAATGTGCACTTCAATTTTTCGAAAGCAAATGATGAATGGTTTTGAAGTGGCCCTTAACTAGATTTTCATGAAACAAATTTATATGAGCGTGTATGGGTATAATTGAAAAATCCAATCTATTAATTCAACTCAACCATCATTTTTAGAAACTAAATTAAAATATCTTCTTTCTCCGAGTGGAAAGAAAACCGGTAGCGACGACGTATATAAAGGAATTGATTTTTTTATATTTTGGTTTCAGAGAGTTTCTTGAAGCAAAAAACTCACACACTTTTTTTCGTTCCCCTCTTCTAACCACCAAAATTTTCACAGGGTAAAACGAAATAAATTAACAAATAATGACAAAGTTTTTTTCTACTGAACAATTTATTGCTTATATTATAACTCGTCTCTACCCTTTTTTATATAACATCACTTAACATTCGAATGGAATATTCACAACATTGGACTGAAGGAAATTATTCCTAATGTACTTCAGAATCGACAGTCGTCTGTCCAGAGAGAGTTAACCTAAAGTCAACCAATCAGTTTTCCTGTTTTCCTACACCCGTGGGCTTCTATCATTTCACTTTCCCTCTTGAGACCGATTAGTTTTCTGAGCTTCTAGAGCTCAGAAAATCTGGAGCTTCCAGAGAAGCAGCACTGCGAGTTCATGGAGTGACATCGAGTTTATTTTTAAACTTGTGATCTGCAGGACGCATTTTCGTGATGAGCTTTTCTTTGTGACCGTACAACTTTTTGTGGCGTTTTGAAGTTAAAATTTTGGTTTAGTTCATCAAAATATTTGAAGGCTTCCAATGACAACAGCCAAAAATTTCTGATGGGGCAAAAAGGACATTTTGTTTAAAAAATAAAATTTCAACGCTGGCTATGTTTGTAGACTCTAGCCATAATTTAGTTTGATCGCATTTTAATAACTCAAGCTCGAACTACTGTTACACTGTTACGTAATTACGCTGTTAGCTATACGGTGTGGAAACAATTTGCAGTTATTTTATTAATGATACTAACTGAACTAAATATATGCTTTATCTATTAAGATGCGATGTGTAGTAGATAGTTTATTTGTATGCTGTATTACATTCCAGGGTATATCAAATACAACACATTCAACTGTCTTCATTTTTACTCAACGTTAAAATACACCAAGCATTTCAGAAATGGCTCTAAAGACATCAACGCTCTCTCTTTTTTGATTGAGTAAGAATTGCAGTTGTGTCTAAGGTGTTTCTAGTTTGGCAATCGAAAAAATGAAGTTTTCTTCAAAACTGTCATTCTGTATAAGTTATTTCCATTTTTGCTTTATAAGGACACATAAAATGCCTGCTCTAATTAAATTATTCCACTTAAACGGAAATTTCATTTTAAATTATTTTCTTCCATAGAGAGTGAAAATGTTACAGACAACGTATTTTTTGCTGAGAAGACAACAGAAACTTGAAATCCGAAAAAAACTTAATACAAAAATGATTGAGAGATTGCGCAAGTTTCTGTAGACAAACTGGCGACCAACTTTCTCCAGGAAGAAATTTTTCATCTCTAGAAATGTCTCATTTTGCCCGCGCAGAATCTATTCGTCTTTATCAAATGTAACGTGGTGATCGAGTGGCAGTTGTAACGTACGTTGTAACGTGCGTGTGCGTGTTACAATGTACGTTTTAACGTTCGTATTAGATTGGACAACGTGTAAAAAAAATCGTAAAATTTTCACTTGTTATTATTAAAATTGCCACTCTTTTACCAATGACTCATTTACGTATTTAAAAGCAATCGAATGTTCGTCACAATGTTTTTTGTAGCTTCTCTATTTACATGTCACGTTGTACATATAAGAATGATTGATATGTAAATAATTTTGGATTTATTGAGTATGATATTGGCTTCAGAATTTGTGGATGGTGTTGAAGACTACGTTATTTGTACATAGCTTAGAATTAACTGCTTGTGCATGTATAAAAGCAAATGTATATTGTGGCACCAGAGTGAAAACTACCTTAATGACATGAATTGATTTGGATCTCTAAGACCATTTAGAACATGTCGTATATTACAATTGTTTTTGCTCCTGAAATGCGTCTTATCAGAATACTACAAAAATTTTACAAGTTAATTTCCAAAAGATTCATGAAAATCACATAATTACTTTTTATATGATGAAACGTTCTACAACATCTAAAATACCATTTTGAATGAAAGAACGATAATCACTTCTAGGCCAAATATGTTTTCTATCATAGTTGACTAAAGAAAAAGTATCGTAAATGAATGAGCATTTCTCAATCCAGGAGTTTTCCCACTAACTCTCTTCTTTCTACGTCTTCTCAAGCTATAGTTCGCTCTTATGAAGAAAACATCGACGCTCTACTGTCCCTAGAACATATTGCAGCAATTGACTTCCTTGTTTTAGTCATTACCATTAGCTCAGAAAAGAAAACCTATGATAAAAACACTCAACCTCCAAAGAGCGCCTTGGTTTTCATGCTTATTGTGCATGAATAAATAAAAAAAGACCGAAGAATTTTTTTTATGTTGATTATACTATGACCATCGGTTTATTTACGAAAGGGATTATTCGTAACAGGTCATCGATTTACTCAACATTTACATTCGTGTATGGTAGATACGATTATTTTGAACGAATTCTTCACTCTTTAAATAGAGAGTTTGGTTAATCAATTAGTGACTCTTTTGATTTTAACGGAAGTTTTTAAAACAAAAAAGGAAAATTTGTTGACTTTCCAATACTGATTATGCTTCACGATTGAATATGTTCAAAAACTTTGGGTGAAATTCGGTGAGCGTAAGTTTACTTTTCTTACGACTATGCGTAGAACATTCCTGTATGAACCAAATAATTATACTTAGTGTATCTGTTTGCAGAGATGAATAATATGTAGAGCCTTATGAAAGCCATTGTAGTTTGCAAGTCGCTTTTGTTTTTATACGTTGCATCCTTAGAAATACTGACATTCATTATTGTGACCAACCTCCAAAAATGAGTTAATTAATCCGGTATTTACCTCATTTCAATTGAAGCAAACTTTTTTGGTCAAGAGATTTTCATAAAAAAATTTGAGGCCTCAAATTTTTCAGATCTCGACATGCGAAAAGTCATGAAAATACATAGGCACGATAATTTGACATTGCTTCTGTTGTTCCATCAATATTAATATGCTATATTTACCAAGTTATGTGTGCCGCATACCAAGTACGTCGAGAACTAAGTATTGTTCGTACTAAGTATGTTGAATACTTAGTATGCCAGATACTAGGTGTGCCAGATAGTAAGTATGCCGGATACTTGGTATGCCAGATACTAGGTATGCCAGATAATAAGTGTGCCGGATACCTGGTATGCCAGATACTAGGTATGCCAGATAATAAGTATGCTGGATACTTGGTATGCCAGATACTAGGTATGCCAGATAATAAGTATGCTGGATACTTGACATGCCAGATACTAGGTATGCCAGATAATAAGTATGCCGGATACTTGCCATGTGGTAGTGGCAGGCACAGACGTAATGGAGTTACTGGGCACTCAACAGCCAGATTATTTCAGAGTTTCAGAAGGAAAGATTGCAAAGGAGAACAAATCCGAACAAACAAGATCACTAATATTTTGTGAGACAGAAACAGAAAGAGAAATGATAATTTTTTCTTATATAACAAGATTTTGGCGTTAAAACTGTTCTTTAACTCGTAGAAACACCGCTCTTTCCTTTAACTCGTGCTGCTTTGACACACGAGGAGGATGCGTCATTTAAGAATATTCTCATGAGAGAAAATGTAAGATTTTGACCCAACAACACACGTATACGTCACTTGCTTGACATATTGGGGAGTGCTGAGAACAGTCATTAACGCGTTTTAACTGCCTCATGCAATTCTGACTTTGCATTTCAAAATGACGCACCAGTTTGTCTGAGTGCGTAATTTTCAGAGTATCTTTTTTATGCTGAAATGAACACTAGAAAATAATTATGCTCATCGTTGTATTAAGCTTTCCAATTAATCAAAATATGAGAACTTTACAGAGAAATCTTTTTAAACAATTCTCCTCTGTTTTCTGATTTACTTTGCACACAGAGTTATCGAAAATGTGTCTCACTTTTGAATAAATCAGCTAAGTATCAAAATTTGTAAAATAACAACTGACACGAGTTCCTATAGTGAGAAGTTGGTACGATCAATTTAAAAGATTTTCAGAGGCGTGGTTTAAAAAAATTAACTTCACCAAGGGCACCAGCATATTGTGTTAAACCATACTGTTCTAAATGGATATTTTAGGAGTTTTGTTACGGCGTACGAAAAACAGTTTTTTTTGACATTTTTTCTGCACATTTGTCTTCAAATTACAGCCTAAGAATTTTTCTACATTTTTTTGACAGTTTGAACATGTTTAGTGACCGAAGAGAGCGTTGCTACTCTAGAGAATGTACGGTTTTGCATGACAATACCAAATTTATTAACTAGCGCATAAAATATCGCATAATAAGCAGTATCCTATTTGCTTCTCCAAAGGGCAAGATTCTCTAGGAAAGCTCTCTGTTTTATGTGTAAATAGCTATTTCATTTTCACAGGAGATTTTTCTCTGATTTATTATGAAATGAATTCAATTTTCTCCAGGAAAACTTTGCCTGTTTGCGTGTGCTGCACCTGAGTACGAAGGAAGGCATACGAAATACGAGATTCAAAATAAATTTTCTGCAAGGGAAGTCACTGATGGATTGTTGTATACAGTTAATTAAGTAAAATTCATTGTACGAGGATGTTTATGAAGAAAACAATGCTAAAAGTTACACTTGTGTTTCATTGTTAACCTGCGCTTTAAATGTAGTCAACAGGTCTGTTCAGTAACTGCAGACCTGAACATATTAATTTTCCTTAGTTACTGAACATATCTGTTTCATTTGTAGTGTAAATGAAGTTTAGTTGATCGCTATTGTTTGTTTGAACAACACGTGACACTTACTAGCAGCTTAGAATTTTTGGAAAAATTTAACCTAAAATGAAGAATAAAACTGCACCAAGTAGATACCGAAAAATGGTATTATATGATACTGTCTTAATAAAATTTTGTTGATTGTTATCAGAAGGCTTGAAAACACACAAAACTTACAAGCAAACTAGATTTTTTGGAATAAATGTACATAATTGGAAAATCAAAATTGACGTAAATTAGCACACAAAAAATTTTTCCCTCCAGAACAAATTTTTCATCACCATGGTTTATTATATATGTCTTGTGAATGAGAAAAAGCTTTCTGTAATAGAAAGTTATAAGTTTGTCTTGGGTACCTTAATTTGAATTTAAATTCGACGCAAAGTATCGCTACACGTACGAGGAAACTTCTATTTGAATAATGACCTACAAGAAACATAAAAAACTTATTGGACTTGAAGGGTCCTCGAATGACGAACAATTTTTTCTTGCTCATACATGCGACTAAAATAATTTATTTCCAATATAAAGAATAGTATCAATGAATGCTCTCAAATTGCAATAACTCATCTGTATGTCGTTCGACGATTTGATTTATTTTCCATCTAAACCGACTGTAATTTCTGCTATGAATTCATTGCGTTGAAGGCTCAGTCAACAAGTGCATCGAATCACAAGCTGCAAAAAATGTCGTAAAAATGTTTTTCTGCTTCGGTAATACATCACTTGATGTGTTGTGCCTGACTGGTCGTCTTCCTTTGAAAGAGTTTCTAAATAATAATTGACTGAAGAACCATTTTTTAGGTGAAAGTCATTTATCTACTTTGAGAGCGCAGTTCGATCAACAAAGAAAGGCAGGAGCGTAACAATTTTTTTCTGAAGGGAAAATACTACATGAACTTTGCTTCCTTTGCAGTTTATCTTGACGCTAAGTTTTGGGTAACTTCAGGTCATGTTTCACGATTGTTTGGTCACGTTACACTTGCTCTCAATTTGTACATAAAACTACCATGTGTGAAAAGTTTCATGAACATATATTCATTTTCCTTAGCGTATCACAAAATGTTTCATCGATAACAGAGTCACTGGCTGAGGATAAAACTCAATGACCACAATGATGAACGATTGAATTATAAAAAAATATATGTATGGAATTCTCTACCTTTTTTTAGAAATCATGAGAGTAGTGTTTTTTCCAATAGTCTTCACCAGAAAATTAGTCTCTATCAGTAGTTTTTACCAGAGAATTAGTTTTTACCTTTAGTCTCTCTATATCAATAGTCTTTACCAGAAAATTAGTCTCTACCGGTAGTCTCAACAAGAAAATTAGTCTCTACCAGAAAATGTATTTATAGCTAGTCTTTCTGTTAAAATTAAATTGCTGGATGGAACAACACACGATTTTCAAAGTTCTGTTCTAAAATTCTCATGGTCGGTATGACCATAAAATTTATAAATCAGATTTCGGCATCGGAACATCTTAATTGTTAGTAGTATTTCACGTGAAAGAATTCATAGAGTTTTTAAGAAATTTTTGTATGAAGATTACCCTCAAAAAATTAAAAACTCGTGTTTAAATCCCGTAGAGCTTTGAAATTACAGAGCAATCAACATGAAGTGCCCAACTATATTTCTCACCCAGAATTCTAGGAATCCAGGACAAAAATCTGTTTTCAATGCTAAAAACCTCACCATAGAACGTTAGTATATATTTATTCTGATGTCAACATTAAATTTCATTGCATGCGCCTCATGGCCTCTCGTATGTGTGTATTACTGGACACAAAACTGATTACTGGACACAAAACTGATTACTGGACACAAACTTATTACTGAACACAAAACTGATTACTGGACACAAAACTGATTACTGGACACAAAACTGATTACTGGACACAAACTTATTACTGGACACAAAACTGATTACTGGACACAAAACTAATTACTGGACACAAAACTGATTACTGGACACAAAACGGATTATTCTACACAAAACTGATTACTGGACACAAAACTGATTACTGAACACAAAACTGAACAGCGGAGCTCACTTCTAACGCATGTCAATTGGAGTTCCTAAATTGATGCTATTTATTTATATTAACTGCTAGACTTACATCAACTGCTATATTTACGTCAATTGCTATATTTACGTCAATTGCTATTCATTAACTGCTGTACATATTAGTATAGACTCGGAGACAACGTTAACTCCTATGAATGCAAAATTTGAAGTTATCGATGTTGATGCAGTTCTAATGAATAAGATTAATCAAAACAACTTTGAACAAAAAATTAATCGTTTTTGAAAATGAGCTTCGTAGGACCAATGATCTCTTTAGGATTACTAAGCCTATAACAAAAACTCCCTAAATTTATATATATGACATCCTACGTTGGCCAGAGTTATCATTTTCTCATACTACTTAATTTTCAAACAATAAATTTTGCAATTCACATGTACAGCGGTATAATATTTGTTCATGCATTCAAACTCTCAAGTAAAAGTTTGAATAAATTACAATCACTATGGAAGGCACTGTATATCGATTTATTTCTTACTCTGCTTTCCCCAACAGAGCAAAGCGTTTCAGAACATATATATTCAATTGTAATCATTCAAATGCCCTCCTAATATGTTTTTGTGTTCACACTGATGATGTTATAACTCTTGGCGCGTCTATTTTCTGTCGTTTGTTATGTTAATTGTAGCATAGGAATGTAACATGCTGCAAGTTATCACCTCAGTCTTTTATTTATTACTACTAAATCATCTGCCAAGCGAGTTATGCACGAGTCTAAGTATTAAATCTTAAAGCTCACTCCAGGAGGCTAAAAATACTTTGGATGCCTTGCTGACAGGATTTTGTGAATATATATATATATATATATATATATATTTATATATATATA
>VCRD01001745.1:0-10454 GCA_006783055.1 Trinorchestia longiramus
GGGGACGAAGACGTGAGGGGACGAAGACGTGAGGGGACGAAGACGTGAGGGGACGAAGACGTGAGGGGACGAAGACTTGAGGGGACGAAGAGGTGAGAAGATGAGGTGAGGGGACGAAGAGGCACAGGGGTTGTTCCTCAAACTACACGCACATCTACACTGGGACTAACGATTCAACCTAACCTAACCTAACCTACATAACCAATAAATGATTTTCTTCCAAGATGGACAATAACGAAGGTAACCCTACATGACACATGAGGAAGTATGTACAAACGACTGCTTCTCAGCGTCATAAGCAAACAAATAACATCACTGGAGTCCAATTCTAGGTAGGAACATAACTTTTTGGTTGACCTACATGGCACACAAGAACTCATCTCCAGCCACTGCTCCTAGGGTTCGAACGAGAACAGATGCCCACAAATTACTGGAGTTCCTAACTTCTATCTGAGGCGTGAATTTTTCAAGTTAACCTACCTGCATGACTAATACGCATGTAAATGATAGCTACTAAGTACCAAAAGAAGACGATACCTACAATCACTGGAGTTCCTAATATCAAGGTAAGAAATTGATCTTCTACCTTAGAATAAGTTACAAAGATCAAGACAAAGGCCTATTCCTGGCAGATTACAGTCCTATCGGCTGACACAAGCTTTAAATGTTGTCACGAACGACGTTCTAGCGGATACATGCATAATAACCAGATCGGGAGCGACTGAGCTGATAAGTCTTCTTTTCAAAACTAACCATCACATCAAAATTGCTGCCATCCCAACCATGATGAGAAAGCCAGATACACTGTAAAATAAGGGTTCTTTAATTTTATTCCCCACGAACATCCTGTTGATGTTGCCGGTCACCACGAATCCCCCGAAGATGTCAGTGGTCCCCACGGAGCGATTGTGGATATCAGAGGTCTCCACGAACTGCCAACTGATGATGGGCGTAGAGGCAGTTCACAAGCTAGGCTAGAGCTGTTTCCCTCACCACAACTCCAGTTCTGACCTACATAAACGTCTCACAACTGCCATTGGATATACTCAAGCCTGTCCCAGGGATTAATCCACCCCAGTGAAGCCCCGCTGATGCAGAGCTTCACGAGTTGCCTCACCTGCACATCGGTGAGTCTGACCCTGTAATGGTCGTATGAGCCAGGAGGGAGGACTCTACCCGCCCCTTCCCCACTGGGGGAGACCTGGGGACTCGCACTCCTCACACTCAGAGCACCCAGGCTCATGACCAGCACACAGCACGACCTACACGAGAAATCAATGTGTGATCAGGGGCATGTATATGAGAGTTCATGTGTAGCCAACTGTACGTACGATCAGGGACATGTAATAGGATAGTACTCGTATGTGTATAGGTAATCAAATGTGTGGTCAAATATACAACATAATGGAAGTGTTTCGCGTACCTGATTTAATATATGATCAAAAACATGTTAGAAGTTAATGAGAATACAATACACAAATAATTAAATGCATGATCAGAGACGTAAGTAATATTAAGAAAATAGGATTGGTAACTAATTGAGTGCAGCATCAATAACATATCGTAATAAAAATTCAACATGTAAATAAGTAATATACATACATCATATGAAGGGTGGACAGCACTAGTGGACTACTTGCATTTTTTCCCATGGGAAAAAATGCAAGTAGTCCACTAGTGCTGTCCACCCTTCATATAGTAAACTACTGGATCGTAATCGCCTCTGTCAGCGCTGTGTTAGCGACAGCACGGGAGTGGACTACTTGCATTTTTTCCCGTGGAAAATATATTATATTTACCACGGGAAAAAATGCAAGTAGTCCACTAGTGCTGACCACCCTTCATATATTATTATTAATATGTATAAATCTTAACATGTTTATATATACCTACAATGCGTCAATCTAGAAGGACAAATCACTGTACACTGCACAAAGAGCAGGAACCTGACCCAGTCATTCAACATATCGTGGGCCTACAATGGGCCTATCTAGATGGAGCACATGAGGCACCCCGTGCCACAAGGGTGAAGACGCCACCAGCTAAAAAATCCGTTTTCAATTATAGCAAAATCTCAGCCGAGCTTGATTTTTTGGCCCTGTCAGCTAATGAGACCAACAACACATTACTACGTACATAATTAATTATGTTATGTTAATTGCTATTTCGCCAACTTTACATGGCGGTTACTCAAAACTTGTTCTTGGCACCTTCGCCCTTGTGGTACGCAACGGTTCATATGAGTGCACACTGCACAAAGAACACAGCCCTGACCCAGTGATCTGCCCGTGCTCTGGAAGCAGGAGTCTGGAGGGCATGACAGAGAGGGAGATGTCCCTACGCTTGCTGCCCTCCACCGCCGCCTGCAGTCCCGTCATGCTGCGCTCCTTGGCCACTTCCAGCTGGTTCAGCGCCGCTGCCTGCAATCTGGGGGACAGAAATGTCAACTGCCTCTCACTTGGACACACATTGATCGTCTTCATTGTGCAATCAGGCAATATCTTTGATGACGTGATCATAGTCTTCATTGTGCAATCAGGCAATATCTTTGATGGCGTAATCATAGTCTTGATAGCGCTATCAGGCAATGTCTTCGATTCATTGCGTAATTACGTAATCATAGTCTTAATTGCGCAATCAGGCAATGTCTTTTATTGTGTAATCATGGTCTTCATTGTAAAGTCATGTTTCATACTCAGGCAATGTCCTTAATTGCACTGCCATATCATGTATTTTATTGCACAAACATATCATTGGATTGTCATAGTATGACAACGGAAGAATGAATAGAGAACGCAAGGAAGACTCGTGACGCAACAGACACCATCAGGAAGATCTAAATGTTTTAAAAACTGTGTTGTTCACCTCATTCTCGACTAACATCTGAATTAGCCATAATGTTCGAACACACAAACACTTTAGCAGGAACATTCATCAATGATAATAATCGAAATTTCAAGGAAAAAGTTCTATTGTGTGTCAAGTAACAGTGATGTTCGTGCTGCAGTAACTGCAGCAAGACTCACTAATCAATGGATAGTCAGAAAACGTGATTTCAAAGAAAAAGTCACAGAACACAATAAACTTCATTCAAAAGTCAGAGAACATCGCAACTTCAATACAAAACTCCCATTGTAAGTGACTGCAGTACGGAAACTAAGGTAATTTCAATATAAAAATCATATTGCGTTTTGAAAAGGAAGACTGACTGCTGAAGGGAGAGGGTGCGAGGGGGTGCTAGGGCATCCGTCACCCTGACGACGGTGGCGACGTGGTACACCACCTGTAGAGGCCGTGCCCTCAAGATAATGCGCTCGTCATACCGTCTCGCCTGAGACGATGAGCCTGACGGCGTTTGAGCATCGTCTGTGAGACACACAAGCTTCAGATGTAAAGGTGGTTTTTTCGTAGAAGCACTGCAGATGTAAATGAACAATAGAGTATGAATAATAGAGTAAATAGGCAGTGTTACCTCGCATGCACAACTCCTGCCACTAATGGCAAGATGGAAGTGCCACTACTTCCACAAGGATAATTTTTTCATTGCCTGATATCATTCTAGAATTTAAAAAAAGGCCATTTCTACACTACCTACACAACTAGCAATTGGATATTATAATTGAGTATTCAAGTGAAATACTTCAAGAAAGATGTGGGCAACGTAGTTTGAAAAAGAAAACCCGTTTTCTTATATGCCAATGTACAGTAGATAATTGAAACGCACAACTGAAGAGGTGACTGCTTGTTTACCCTATATTACTGAAATTATGGATTATTAAAGTCATAGACTCATTGCTGAAATGTTCTTTTAATTTGTATTTCTAGCTTTAATTTAAATCACACTACATGAGCAACAAGCGTGCTGCTAACAAACACCAGAGCGTTTTATTACTCTGGTGATACAGGAGCTATTTTATTGAGACATTTGTGCAGGTGAACATGAAAGCAACAGACAGCAGGTACTCTTGAAGGCAACAACCAGCAGGCAACACTTGAAGGCAACAACCAGCAGGCAACACTTGAAGGCAACAACCAGCAGGCAACACTTGAAGGCAACAACCAGCAGGTACACTTGAAGGCAACAACCAACAGNGGTACACTCGAAAGCAACAACCATCAGGTACACTCGAAGGCAACAACCAGCAGGAACACTTGAAGGCAACAACCAGCAGGAACACTTGAAGGCAACAACCAGCAGGTACACTTGAAGGCAACAACCAGTAGGTGTACCTAAAAGTAACAGGCAGCAGATGCACCTGAAGGTATTACGCAGCTGACATACCTGAGCGTATTCCAGGTGTTTCTCCATCAGCATACGCAGGTAGATCTTCGTCAGAAGATGGATCAGGGACGCCTTTGGTTGGAAGGTCGTCAAGACCTCCTTCAGGACTTGCACCTTCGTCAGGAAGTGGGTTACTCTCGTACAGAAACTCGACCAAGTCTGTCGTTGAATTTACCTGAAGATCAAAAGCGTTCCATGTTAGTTGAAACAGAGACAATAACGCTCACTACTTTTGTAAAAATTAAAACAATTGAATAATGTGATAACATCACTAGTAAATGTAACATCAAAGGAACCTATCTTTGGCACAACCACAGGCACTGTTGGCAAAGATAGGGGGTAGATATTAGGTAAAGATAGTAGTAATTGAATGTTGGATGTCAGCTACAGTTGGCAGAGATAGGGGGTAGATATTAGGTACAGATAGTAGTAATTGAATGTTGGATGTCAGCTACAGTTGGCAAAGATAGGGGGTAGATATTAGGTACAGACAGTAGTAATTGAATGTTGGATGTCAGCTACAGTTGGCAGAGATAGGGGGTAGATATTAGGTACAGATAGTAGTGATTGAATGTTGGATATCAGCTACAGTTGGCAGGGGTGGGTTAGGAGTTTTTACAGTGGGAGAAAGACTGCTGAAAACTGGGAAAAATTTGGAAGTGCCGAGTAGACGACGGATATCATTCGAAATGAGGAAAATTTGTTCCCAGTCCTGGTGGAGCAGAGACACAATGGTCTCATGTAATACTAGTACTAATACATTCACTACCAGTAACGACAGGCACCTTCTGCTTGTCATTGCCAACGGTGTTTTATCTTATTTTTCTGATCAGAAAGATGAGAGAATAAACTACAAAGATTGTTACTTAAATCAAATGGCATCTATTTATAACAAATACCTAAGTTAAATGTTCTCAATTGGCAATAAATATTAATTGAGGATGACAAAGTAATTCGTAGTGGCAGAGGAGGTGTTAACTGTGTACATGGATGAGGCGATTAGAACTCAAGACTTGAGTTAACTTAAATCCTAGACCTTATTACACAGGCAGCGCATGTACTACACGTCTTCAATTTTCCTCATTCCCACTTATGCAGATGAGTAAATTTTGAATAAGTACCCTTAAGTTAATAGTGAACATTTAGAATTGAAATTTATTTAAAAAGTTCATGCTTTTTTCTCTTTCTCAAGACTTTGGTGTAGAATAATTCATGCATTCTTTTCTCCCTCAGCGTGGCTATAGACTGACACAACCCCGCACTGCCCTCCTCATCCTGACGAAAGAAGGCAGAGAAGAGCCACAAACAAACAACTTTGGTAGGTACAGAATTATCTGTAATAGTATTAGTATCAGTGCACACAAGCTATTTCATCATGGAACAATACCTACTAGTTATAATTAACATTAAGGGACAACCTGACGAAGGGAGAGTCACAGGACCACTCACCTCGAGGCTGTCGACGAGCCTGTAGGGCAGCACGTCCCCAGGGCGTGTGAAGGAGGGAGCCTCGTCACACCCCACACCGTCTATGATGAAGCTGCCGAGGCTGCACTCAAACCTGGGAAGGGGAGGGGGAGAGACGAGGTAAGTATGAAGAGCATGAAACCCAAGTCATCACCAGCTTGGTCGACTGGTGAGCGAATCTGCTTGCGAGCGGGAAGACCCGGGTTCGAATCCCGCTGCCGACATGGTTTACGCGGCTAGAAATACGGCATGGGACTTGGGTAAACAACCGAATAATTATCGAAGTAATTATCCGACCCAAGAATGGGCCAGAAGGTTCGTTCCTATAGCCTCATTCTATTCTATTCTATTCTAAGTACATAGCTTAGGAACGGAAGTACAGAGAAAAAACTAAAGTTGAACAATTTAAAACTGTTTCAGAGTTATTGAAAGTTTGTCGCAAGCAATTTAAGAAATGGACCGGTGATCAAGACAACAATGCACAATTTGCATTAAACATGAGAGTAAAATTAAATAAATCTGCATCCACAGTTTTTGTTTATTTTTCCCATTTTTATTGATTCTCGAGCACATTTAACCAAAGTCTGAATATTTTCGTACGCAAAAAAGGTAACAGTTTACAAGTACGAAACTATTATATTAGTTCCAGAGAGTACATACAAAGGTCATTAATGTATTTCGATCCAGATACTAAGCCAAGTAGAGTATCGAGTACACAAGTACTTAGTTTTAATACGGTGGCTCTAGAGACACTAGGTGAGCACGACTCAGCACTCGCCTGACGGCGTTGGCAGCGGACCGAACTGAGGTGTCCATCCGCAGCCCTGCAACTTCTGCTCTCAAGATGGTCTGGACCGCCCCCACTGACGTAGTACTCAAGTCACTCACGTCCACGTCCTCTGCACAATAAATAGGACGCATAAGATCACAATAGAGCTCTGTACACACCTTCCGTAAAGTCAAATGTAGGCACCAGCCAACATATGCACTGTGAATACCAGCCAACATTCCCCAAGTAAAAAATGAAGGATACGACCCCATGGAAGCTAAATTATAACACAAATCCAATAGGAAATAGAGAAAAAAGATGAAAAAATTAGTGAAAATTGCAGTCCAAGTTCACTTACAAGACCTCTAGTAACGGAGACTCAAGATGTTTGCGTGTTGGCAAGTAAGAGTTGAATTAAATGGACTCTGGTAAATCAAATGGACGCCAAACACTACTCATGACCTGAGGAAGTGAAGAAGTCCCTTATTCACTACAAATAACAACCCTCTCAGGAACAGCATGCTTCAGGCACAGACTTTGTGGTGGTACTACAAGGGTTCAGAGCTCGTGAGGCCGGTGAGAAGTAAAGCAGCGACACCTCGCCATGTTGTGACAGGCAGGGGAGGATCTTCATATGAATACGACACATTCAATTCACGGGCAATGTGTTGTCATATTGCAGTCCGTACTAATGCTGACACATGAGGCCCGCCCTCAATAAATATAATTATAATCCTCTATGTACGACTGATGAGAAATAGCAAAAATCACTCATCCCGTCAGCTCTGACGATAATCTTTCTTTGAACAAAACATGTGATTATCCTACAGGAAAACTCGCGAATACTAAAAATCTAAGACTAATTAAGATATCACATTTCATGGCTGCAGTCCTCACAAAAACTTCGAAATATTAACAATTACCAAGTGACTTTCATCACAGAAATCATGCATGTCGAAAGAATTACAATGTATGGAGTCACCTCTGAAAACATAGACCGGAAAGCTACAAAAATAAAACATCCTCGATACCCAATGCTTTCCACCCAAAAAAATCAAAAGTAAACAGAGAACTAAATAGCATAGGGGCACCTGTCAGAATAGATTTAGAGAACAACTAAAACTAAAGCATCACCACTACTCAAGGCTTGCCTAGTTTCACCTCTCAAAATATAAACTGGAACAGAACACAAACATCACAACTATTCAGTTCTCCCCATCCCAAAAATCGTGGGTACATGGAGAATTTCATTACACACTTGTCAAGATACATACGACTACATCACCACTACCCCGTATTTCCATCCCAAAAATCGTAGGTGTATAGAGAATCTTTTTCCTCAACTGTCAAGATACAGACAGCTACTGAACTCAAGATTACCACTACCCAGGTCGTTGGTGAGCCTGAAGGTGAGGCTGGAGAGCAGGAAGTGGAGTCGTAGGTCCTTGTAGGTGGTGGGGAGGGTGGGAGGCAGCGCACCTTCACTGTGCCCGATGGCTGAGAACAGCTCGGCCTTCTCTTCAGCAGTGAGCTTGTCCGCCAGGCCGGACACTGGGACACAACAGAACCGATAAACACAAGTCAGATGAAGCTGAGAGAGAATTTGATAAAACAAGTTAAATGCTTGCAAGACTTTGATGAAATAAATTACATAGCAGAGAGAATTGGGTGAAAGAAGCTATACGGTGAAGACCTCAATATATTGCATGGGATTTTACAAATTCTATAACGAGCCAATTGTACGATTAACCCCACCAAATTTTAGTTTTATAATTAAGCTTCCAAAATTTAAAACGTTAATTTATCCATTACAGGCCTCAAAATGTACAATTTAGAACTTTACACTTAAACTCTCTACATTTACAATTTTGCAAATATTTGTCGAGAACTTGTCCTGAAGAGGCGAGCTCACACTAGACATACCTTTTTCCTACACAGCCTGGTGTGCAGATACTCTTTCATAATTGTTTCATAGCTCTGAATGTATAGTAAAAGTAGCACTAAGACTGTATGTCCCTAGCAGGAGGTCTGTGTAGGGGTTCAAGACCAAGCTGCAATGCCGATAGTTTTTGCTTAATTAAATTAATTAAGCTTAATAATCATTAGCAAGATCTCGAGAACGAAAGAACTGAGAAACCTCTCCTTCAGTAAATAATATGCACAGCTACCTTCATAACAGAGAAGGGAATTACAAAGTACACAATTTCAATTATTATATTTTTTTCTTATAAATATTATTCTTACTATTACTATCATCATTATTATCCCCAACATTATTTTTATTCCTATGATTATTATCACTATTTTTATTATTACTAATATCATCATTATTATTATTGTTACTATATTATTATGATTACATCCAATTCCACAGCATTTATTTAATTGCACAGAGCAATCCTTCATAAACAGACATTCCTGACCTGTAGTGGCTTCAGGAGATGCATCATCTTGTGTGGGGGAGGGTTTTCCGCCCCACGACAGCCACCCCCCAAACCACCCTTTGCTCTGGGGGGCCTCCTGCTTCTCCTTGTGCCGACCTTCACGCTCCACCTGCGCGCACACAAACACAATACACACATGCGAGTCTGAAGTTCCTTAATTTTACCCTCCCACTGAAACTTGTTTCAGTAAGACGGAGCTCTGCCTCATGTAACACGTCGTTTTCTGGTGTGGTGTGAACCCGTTGCAAATGTCAGAGGTCTCCACTGGCATGAAAACAAGCGCAGGTTCAGATATGTAAATCAGAGATTCCTAACTTTATCCTCCTACTAATCTTCTGTGGATGTCAAAAACCTTCACCCTCCCCCTGTAGATGTCAGAAGTGTCCGCGAATGGTTAACTGAGCTTCTATAAATACTCATTTCCCTATTACTCTACTGCGAATGTGATAAAAAATGTTCGTACTCAGACATTAGAAAATTGCAGTTCCACGAGTATAAATAAACCAACGCAACTCAAAACAAATGTAGTGGTTAGCCTTAACTAGAGTGTGAAGGAGTATTTCGCACAGTGGAAGTAAGGGAAAGAGATAAGTGAGGCACCTGCAGTACTACACACAATCATTACTTCTTTTCGAAAATTCGTACTCTGAGTGAAACTTTTTGAGATCACATAAAAATTCCACACGTTTCAAACATACTCATAGCGAGACTTATAAAACCAATACAAAAATTGTGTAGTGAAATTATACCGATACCAATACACACCAGAAACCTGTGCCATTGAAATTGTCTGCACTGACACGTATATGAAACAGGTACAGATTGATGTAGACAACACAGAGACTAATACTTGTACAAAAAAGGTACAGATTGATATAAACAAGAAAGAAGCGGTATATTTAGCTCTGATACCTCAACCAAAGCCTGGCGCCGAACAACAGAGATGTTGAACAGGTCCAGCTTCTTCTCGCACTCCTCCAGCACTTCCCTGCAACAGGAATTATTTGTGAGCACTTCCGTATCTCCGATACACAATTTCCAAAACAACCCTAATAAACACTTTTAGGCGTTTTGAAAAATTAACTAAACTTTGATGTAGTACTTCACTTTAAAGACACATATCTGATTTGAAGTCTATAAGACAAGCTCTTTACATTCATCCTCATCCATGTCGATCGGAGTCAGTAGTTCCCAGCAGATCCACCACGATCTAAGTCACCAGGTACACTAATTCCACCAGGTACACTAGGAACACGTACTTGTTTTTAGGAGTTTTCTGTGCCATGAGATGCGCCTTGTAGGCTGCCATGTACGTCCTGCACAGCTGTCGGTGTTCCTTCATGTGCGTCCACGACCAGTTCTCACGCACACGTCTGATGCTGTCCAGCTGGCACATGTACGCGTAGCGCCACCTGTCACACACAGGGTCAACAGCTGGCACCGGAAGTCAACAGCTGGCACCGTAAGTCAACAGCTGGCACCGTAAGTCAAC
>VCRD01001745.1:12157-32436 GCA_006783055.1 Trinorchestia longiramus
TAACAGCCACAGGTGGTACATAACAGCCTCAGATATTACATAACAGCCTCAGATGGTGCTTAACCGTCCCAGGTGGTGCATAACAGCCCCAGATGGTGCAGGACTCACCCAGCCCCAGGTGGTGCAGCGTGAGGGCCAGGGACAGCTTAGGAGTGGTGAAGGGCTCCGGGGCATCAAGCTCCGGACGAGGGTTCAGTTGAAGCCGTGCGCACAAACTCAGCGGTGACAGCACTGCAATGTGACAGTGATGATATGTGACAGCACTGCAATGTGATAGTGATGATATGTGACAGTGTTGATATGTGACAGCACTACAATGTGACAGTATTGAAATGTGACACCACAGGAATGTGACACAGTGTTGAAATATGACATCACGGGAATGTGACAGCACTGCAATGTGGAATACTTATTCGTCTGAAGTCCACTCATTCATAACTAAACATGATTGTGCTTCTCACTCTACACAAATTCCTCGCAAACAGCAGCTACTCATATTAAAACACCCGGTTACTTGTAAAAGCAAATGAAAACTCATCTATGTAGTATATAAAGCAGAGCTCGCTAACCGAACTACCTCTGTACTTGAAAGCTAGCAGATTCTTGTTAATGCCAAAGTCTTGTTCCTTTGCCCTGATAATTACAGCAAACTCGCTACTGAGACATGTAACAAGGGAGCCTAAGTCGGTTGACACATGTAACAAGGGAACCTAAGTCGGTTGACACATGTAACAAGGCGGCCTAAGTCGGTTGACACATGTAACAAGGCCGCCAAGGTCAACTGATACATGTAACAAGGCCGCCAAGGTCGGCTGACACATGTAACAAGGCCGCCAAGGTCGGCTGACACATGTAACAAGGCCGTCAAGGTCGGCTGACACATGTAACAAGGCCGCCAAGGTCTGTTGACACATGTAACAAGGCCGCCAAGGTCGGCTGACATGTAACAAGGCCGCCAAGGTCGGTTGACACATGTAACAAGGCCGCCAAGGTCGGCTGATACATGTAACAAGGCCGCCAAGGTCGGTTGACTTACCCTCATGAAAACCAAGCAATTTCTCAATTATTCCTGACACTTTCTTCTCCCAATACCTGGATGTTGCGCACTACTCGTATATCGAAATTACCTCATACCTCCATATAAGGGGACACTGGTTCAGCTGAACACATGTTCAGAATATCGACAGAATTTATTTCTTCCCTTGCAACATGCAACACCTTGACATGAACTCTGCCTCTCATAAGATAGTCAGTTTTACTGCATTAACAAAAAATATTTCAACTCTCCAACACCAGTCTGTGCACCACTAGCCTTTCAGCCACCTAAAAATATCACTCTCTATGGCTTTTCCTCCTAAAATTCCTACTGACTACCACTTGTCATAGCAAATTGTTATGCTGACTGCTGTCATGGATGGATCACAACACAATTTCTACCCTAAACAAAAACAAACCACGTACTGCAATGTGTCAAGTTTTCAGTTATTACTAACCATACAAAAGGTCAGTTTCAACAGGATCACTAGCAGCATCAGCTGCAGTATGCGGTATCATTGCTTTCAGTCTCTCGCAGAGCTCCGTCCCGGGCAGACATGCGTCGCTGAGCAGAGTAGCATCCGGCTCCCAGTACACGCCCAGCCCTTCCAGTGATAGTAACTGAAATTTCAGGTAAATAGGTATTATTTGAAGGAAGTATTCATAAGCTGATAACGTGTACAAAGAAATGGGGAAAAGAGAAGCAACAAAGAAAACAGGTTGTTTGTCTAAAATCTTAATATAAAAAATGGAAGCTTCATTGCAGCAAGCTGCATCACAGAGCAAAGTATGTAACTTTATGATTCTGATAACCATTATAACCACCTCAATTACTTGATTTTCATAACTGTCATGCACCAAGTATACAACAAATGTTGGAATGTAGGCTCTCAGCTGAGATACGAGAGAAATCTATCAATTTGCACTGTAATGTTCAAGCTTCACATCAAACTACAAGCGGCTGAATACTCCAGGGTGCAGCAACATAACTTCCTTTTTTGACTGCGCACCTGCCTGAAAAAAGGAAGTTATGTTGCCGCACCCAGTTCTTAGACCAGCTCTTTAAAACCTAAAGCTCAAATTCAACCGAAAATGAAATTTTTAATGTCTTTGATTACTACAGATACACAGAAGACGACCAGTAACGCTAACATAACTTACAATGAGTGAAGCAAGTCACTTCACTCTTTCAAAAACTAATAAAACATTACCTAACACGACCAAAATAGTATGTTATAATTCAAATAAAAAAGAAAACCTTGAAGTTTCATCAAGTGTCTACTACACTGATGCGAAGGATGTATTATACTCTAAAACGGTACTATTATCAAGTAACCAGAAATAACTAAACACTGCAAAGAACAGCAAACCAAAATAGTGGAAAGTTATTTCAAACACAATGGATGTTTAGTTGCAGTGCAGCGGGACTTCATGACAATATTTAACACAGTAATCTCAATCAAGTAATCAACATGAACACCGAATTACACATGCATTTCGTACTGCTCCCGCTGTGCCAGAGCATTTCATCTCAACTGTAGACTAGGATTCTCCGAATCTTGAAATCATGCAAATGTCTGGAAGGACTTGGTCTATGATTAAATGTTGTCATGAAGTCCCTTTACACTGCAACTAAACATCCATTGTGTTTGAAATAACTTTCCACTATTTTTGTTCGCTGTTTTTTGCAGTATTTCGACAGTTTGGGTTACTTGATAATAGTACTGGCTTTGAATACAAACAACCTTTGCATCAATATACTAGATTCTTGATAAAACTTCAAGATTTACTTTTCCATTTGAAATCCACACTTTTTTGGCTTCATCAGGTTTTGCTTCATTTATTTTTAAAAGAGTGAAGCGACTTTTGCTTCACCCGTTACTATGCCCAGCAGTAGAGCTCACAAGTCTTGTACTTTGTGCTACACACCTTGTACACAAGCCTGTCATCATCCAGACACGGTGTGTAGTCCTTGTCCGTGCTCACGACAGAGAGGCTTGCCAGGGTCACGCCAAAAGAGAAAGGATGTTCAGGGGTACTCACACTGTCCTCGTACCTGGAAAACAAACAAGACTCTTCAGGCGGGAAAATGTGCCAGAAATGGATGGAAAAATAAAGAAAAGAAAAAATAAACCGTGTTCATTCTGGCACACATAAAATTTTCGATGTGCTTCAATTCTGAATGCTAAAATTTTAAAACTACTGATCATGCGCCCATCTTGTGACGTGAGGTAAAGGCTCCTAGGGAATATGTTGCGATGATCTAGAAGTTTGAGAAAATAGTTGAAGTCAAAGCAGTCCGTCAGCCTACCTGGTCGCTGCGTCCCAAGCAGAGTAAATTCGAGGGCTGTGTGAAGATTCGAACCCTCGAAACAAGAGACTTGCCAGCATGATCACAGATCACAAACCACTGAACTACAGTGGACAACCATGGATGAAGATGTTTTGATGACTTAAACCAATATTTCAGTCAAACATGAAATTTATCATGTATAATGAGGATGAAAACTGAGTAATGTACAAACGGCAGTCAATAAAAGGGGTAAATGTACAGATAAATCAAAAGGGTCAAATTTGCTTTAAAAAAATTACATAACTTGCTGAGAAGTTCATCAGATGATAAGCATCAAAAGATTACAACTAGCAAGAGCAAGATTTCATAAGAAACAACAATCAAACACACTTGAATATGAACATTCTATGAGATAATGTAAGACGGAAGCATTCTATCTTGGTCACCAGCTTGGTCGACTGGTGAGCAAATCTGCTTGCGAGCGGGAAGACCCGGGTTCGAATTCCGCTGCCGACATGGTTGACGCGGCTAGAAATACGGCATGGGACTTGTGTAAACAACCGAATAATTATCAAAGTAATTATCCGACCCAAGAATGGCCCAGAAGGTTCGTTCCTATAGCCTCATTCTATTCTATTCTATTCTATCAAATAATGAGCATATCTGTCACATTTGACTAATTTGCAGGCATAGAACCCACTCAATTCACCACTATTCACACTGAGAAAACCAAAAACTTGTTAATGTTTGTATTAAGATAGCCAAAAAATTAAAGACTTGAAGCCCACCTGATGTGGACATCTTTGATGGTCACTTGAATGTTCCTGACAATCTGGGCGATGAGCTTCTCGAGGTAACCGTCGTCAGTAGCACTGGCAGTTGCAGGCCCTGAACTGTTCTGACTGGCAGCACGAGCCTTCTCCTGGGCCTCTGCTATCTTGTCAAGCATCGCCATCTTGGTCTGAAAGATAATTACTGGATTAGAATATATGAAACACACTAGTTTACTCATGAGACATTTCTTCTGATATTCTGGCTGGCAGCACAGGCATTCCTCTGAGCCAACTTAATCTGAAAGATAGTTACTGGATTAGAATCCACAAAAACAAAGACGTGACCACTCATAAATGAACTTTATTTTCAATTTCCAATAGAGTATACAGTACATATACATTGGATTTTTTAAATTCTTAATGCTAACATTCTATGAATAGTGACGGTGCTTATCGATAAGGTCTTCAGAGAAGTATTGATGCTTCAAGCGAGATCCCCGTCCTCTGCGCTGCAGTTTGAAGTAGAGGCTCTTAGGGGCGTGTCGATGAGCGTGATTGAGGTGTGGCTTACGCCAAGCGTCTAGTGAAACAGCTGCTAAACATGTTTTTTCTAGCTGTCAATGATCAGGCACAAATAGACCTTTGAGTTTTTTCATGGCCCTGCAAGCATGCTACTCAAAAAGCATTACCCTTCTTGTTTGAATGGCAGGAAGCTTACTATATGAGCTGTTACTTTTAGAATTATGGTGAAGGGTACTTACAAACCCATTATTTATGGCAAGGGCAGCTACATATGCTAATGAAAATATCAATCACGAACAACGTTTCAAACAAAGCATTAGAAAAAATTTATTATTTATAAAAAAATGAATTTTAGATTTCTACTGATTAACTGTTGATATGCAAGCATATTAGCATGTAAAATAATTTATCTATTTTAGGAAACTTGCAGAAACATCATAAAACCTACACAATCTAAAAATACCTTTTTGTTGATTAAACAAACAAGCCAAATCCCATGGATTAAATAATGAGGTTTTTTGCATCTCTTTCAATCAAATTAGTAACAAAAAGTACACTGAGCAAAATGATCATCCTGATGCACAAAAAAATGAACTTACATCTACCATAAATAAATGCCTTCCAAAATTCCCAAATTGCAATAATAATGATTTCCAGAAGTAATTAACTACAGCTGGTCTTTTACTAACTTCCTGCAGTGCAAGGATAGCATAGAATACATTAGAATGGAATATCAATACTAATAATAATGCAAAAATTAATCAACTGTAACTTTTTAGAGGCTTTTACAAACTTCTTCATGTACCAGAATAGAATACAACCATAATTCAAGAGAATACAATATACAATACTCATAATTGCTAGAAATAATGTAGCCTCCCTCAAACCTGGTGCAGAAGCTTTTCCTCCTTGTCCTTGTCGTAGGTGATGGAGGTGTTGGGAGCCACCAACAGCACCAGCCCTGACACGTGGGCCTCCCACACACCCGCAAACAGGTTGTTCCATGGGATCACCAACTTCAGGTTGTCTGGATGTGCATACATATGATCACAATTACAAGTGTTTCTAAACGCATGGAAAATAATGGAAACAGAGAAAATGATTGTTTCAAGGAATTACATTCTAAACAAGGCCATTAAAATAACCAAATTGAAGAGAAATATTATAACCACTATAATCAAATAATTATAAGACTCATAGAAATTAGGGTATATAACTGATAAGTGATATCATTACATAGGACAGTAACAACTGAAAGAATATAGATAGAAATTTAAAAGCATTACTGACCTATACCAATTTCTTTAAAACTTTATATAATTAATTTAAAAACTAACCAAAATTTTCTTTGTTAGTTAGAACAGCTCCAATTGGCTTGATTGAAACAAATGTGCAATGCAGAAGTCTTGAAGATGAGACAGCCAATAATGAGAATGCAACCAGCAAGGAATAATTGGATAAGAACAGTAATATTGTTAGATGGTAGTATAAGCAAATGTTTTCAATGTGAGTAGATAGCAGAAGGACCTGAGAGAATAACTTGAAACAACAGAAATAAGATTTATTGCAGCCAGTACAGTAAGTTCACAAGACAGCCATTTATATCACATTCAATATGCACATTAAAACATACCATGAATGTTTAAAATCTAATTTTAAGTTATAAGTTAAGTTTTCCAATAATGACTAGATTAAAAACCCCACAGAAGCAATAGTGAGAGAGCAGGTAGTAGAAAACACAGGACAAGTAGCAGGAGGTACAGGACAAGCAGCAGGAGGTACAGGACAAGCAGCAGGAGGTACAGGACAAGCAGCAGGAGGTACAGGACAAGCAGCAGGAGGTACAGGACAAGTAGCAGGAGGTACAGGGCACACACCCAAATGTCCATACAGAGGACGGATTGGCAGCCGCAGTTCTTCAAGGGCACTTTGCTTGATGTCTAGGTTGTTTAGCTCAGCCTTGCCTGTAAACATAAATTACATTGAACATAAAATGATGAACTTTAGTATAAGATTAATCTTAAAATTATAATTATGATCATTATTAGATGAGAAACTTGGAGATAGAAATTTTTCTAATTTTGCACCACTTTTCTTGAAGGATTTGTCAAACATAAATATTTTAGCATCAATTGCAGTGTTTTCAAGTGACATATATGATTGCTTAGTATAATTAAAAATTAAGAAACAAGTTCCTGCTTCCAGCATTCCTAAGTATACCAAATACATTGAACAGAACATATTAATTTTCTTTATCAATGTTTGAAGTCATTAATAGTCTTAAAAATAGAGTAAAATCATTTTTAGAAATAAAATATTTAATTTAATAGCAATATTATTCATGAAAATGGGGAAAATTCCAAAAAATTTGGAAGCAATATCAGACCATCTTAGATATTAGTTCTTAACTATGAAGTAGAACTTAGACATTAATGGAAGATTTAAGAAATGTTTATGCTAACCTATTTATACATACAAATGCTAACAAGAGTCTTTGGATTGTATTACTAATACATAAATTAATCATTACAAATAATGAATCACTAAATAATGAAAGAGCATAACCAGTCCTTCAAATTATTATTTTTTCTCGCTGATATGTTCTTCCTATTTATGCCTATAATTAAAGTTATAATTTATAAAACAGTTTCCATATTTAAAATTATATGCATTTTCATTTTTATTATTATCATAATTAGAAACAGTGCAGTAGATATTGCTACTTAATTTCCAAGCATCACATCATTCATTATAATATTTTCTCATCAAGTACTAAACTTTCAGCGATTTACCAATTACAATATTTTTTCATATGTATTAATAATAAACAAAAATTTTGAGTACTTACCACTCCATAAACTGAGCTTCAGGTTGGAACCATCCAAGTTTTCAATATAAGTCCCTAAAACTTTATTGAGAAGATTACAAATAAGTTTATCCAACATTCTTGATTATTTCTTTATCTACTACAACATAAGGCATGAAGGCACAAGCCTTTTCTCTCTGAAATAAAAACCTCAAATGAGTCTACAATCCTAAATGAATAGTTTCTTTAGTTCCTTTATCTGAAAAAAAATTAAATTAATTAATTTATTATTTTAATTAATTAATTAAATCTGAAAAATTAAATTCCAAGTAATTCAAAATTCACCCAGGCTTGCTAATTGCTTTGCTTCACAAATACTAAAAATTTACACTAGAAGTATGAGAGTTTACACCACATTTCACTACATACCAGATACTACATATCAAAAATTTATTGCCACTATCTTTTTGAAAAAAAAAGCTGCAGTCTATATTTAACTCAACAATTTCAACACCATTTTTGAATTCTTTGTTGGCATTCTGACCCAAAAAACAGGAAGTACATTTATCAGATTGTTTCTGAATTACTAGAAAAGAAGAAAGTTAACTAAATCGATATCTGGTAACAGATAACAGCGCCAGAATATCTGCCGCAATGCAACTGCTGCAGTGCAGGCTGGCTTGATCTAACAGCCGGGTATAATATAACTTTTAATGCAGGCCCTCAAATAATAGCCAAACGATGCAGAAACATCAACCAAAATGAGTAAAAAAAACTACTTAACAATGAGAAATTAAGCAGCCATACCAAAAGAATTTATATCCTAATTCAACGCGTGAACTACAGCGTCACATTGTCCAATGCAGTTACAGTGACTCCTCCCCTTGTGACACTTGCTCATAATAACAGTTCCGTTCCGCAACAGCCCAGCTGATTCCGCTGATTTGACGATAATGTCATGTGTATGCAGTCATCCGTTCATTATCCACTAAACGAGAATTTATAAGAACCTTTTGTTTTTAAAATTCTTCTGTTTTTTCAATAAAGTGTTTAATATTGGAGAAGTTAAGATAGGCAGAAATAAGGAATATAAGTACCTGGGATATATGTTGAGTGAAGATGGATGTCCAGGAGCAAAAGGTGAGAAAGTGGCAAAAGCTATGCAGTGGTGGGGAAGACTAAGCAGTGTGGTAAAATATAAAGAAAATAAGTATAAATGTGTCAGAGGAATTTGTAAGCATGTCGCTGCACCTAGCGTAATGTTTCGCATGAATTTCATGGCATGGAATGGAGGAAACCTTGAAAAG
Organism: Trinorchestia longiramus; assembly: GCA_006783055.1. NCBI lineage: Eukaryota > Metazoa > Arthropoda > Malacostraca > Amphipoda > Talitridae > Trinorchestia > Trinorchestia longiramus. The sequence goes on from VCRD01001745.1 coordinate 20,894, forward strand.
TTTGAGGTGCTGCAAAATAGAGTAGGGCGTTTGGCAATTGTTTTGAAACATAAAGTGGGAATTGAGCGAATGGACAATAAAAGGTGGGTTAAAGAAATTTTTAAATGGAATCTGAGTGAAAGCCTTTGGGAGAAAATTTGCTAGGGGCAAGCAAAAAACAAAAAATTCAAAAGATTGTTCGTGTAAGAATTGGAAGAGCTATGGACGATTGGTTATTGAGAAATCATGGAGGTGAAGACTGGAGTGGGATTGCAATAAGGGGAAAAAGAAATAGAAAAACTAACAAAAGAGTATGGCTTGAATAAATAGAAGCATAGTATGAATGGGAAAACTACTTTAATTGGGTATACCAGTAAGAATGTACGAAGGTTTGATATGTTTTATGATGGAAATTTTGGCAGTCAACTCATGTTTCCCGTCAGTTGTAAGGCATTAAGTGTGAATAAGCGTACTTGAAGGTGGAATGTAAGGTTATGTTCACAGTGTAACAAAGGAGTAGAGGAAACAGTTGAATATCTAGTCTTAGAATGTAGAAAATATGAACACGAGCGAGAGAGCTTCATGAATGTGGTCCATGAGCAGTATGGAGAGAACCAGTGGAATGGCAGGTGTGTCAAAGAGAACTCAGGTATAAGATATCTTGTAGTGCTGGATGAGGAATGTAACATGACTGTCGTGGATGCAATGAAAAATTTCTTAGTGCATGCATGGAATAAGCGACATTGATGTCGAATAGTCAGTTTCATTGAATAGAATGTAACTAAGCATGTGGGGCTGTTTATGACAACCTGAATCTCCCAGTGATGCACTCACTTGGCTGGTTCTTTTGATATTGAATGACTCAGGGTGGCCTTAGAGGAATTAGTTTAGACGACCCTAACCCACAGGAGAAAACCTCTGGGATTTCACACTGTTGTGTGTGTATTAGAGGAAATTCAAGGCCGTTACAAAGGCTCCAACCAAGCGCTGGCCCTCAAATCTAAGTCTAAGTTTCAATATTTAATTCATATACATATGTACATGAAAGTAACTTTATGTCCAAGTTTATTTTCAGCGTTCTATTTTTGAAGTGGCTAATAAATTTAGGTAGTAAAAACAAACATGAATTTCATTCGTGTCAGGATTACTTCTGCATTACTGTAGATAGACCGACGGAAATCTTCAACTCTTGGTTGAATGAAGTATGAGCACTTCGGTATCCTATGAAAGTAGTCCATAATTTTTGAATTTCATGTTTTGATTCATTGTTATAGAGAATGATTAATTTAAAATAATCTTTGATATATTCTTTGTACACTTGCTGTATAAATTACAGCTTCCAATTTACTCGTATTAACGGGCGCTGTATGTACTGTTCTTAACACGTTGACTCCGAAGTGGTACGTATGTGGGCCACTTAGGTTAGGTTCTGTAAATTTTACACTGCTTTCTAGTAATAATATGTACAAAGTGACGATTTACACCGGCCAGACAATCGGAGGCAACGTGTTAAGCTAAGATGGGAAAGAAAACTCAGATACCGTGGAAGTGAAATGTCAACCAGAAAAAGTTCATTAGAACAAAATAAACTAGGAGACCAATAAAATGATTGTGTGTAATACATTAATAATCAAAATAGGCTTAAATCTTAATTTTCTCTGCTTTGAAATAGATGGTACACTATTAAATGCAACTTATTCGTTTTCCAATCCCCCCCAAAAAACAATGTATTTCAAAAAGTTTCTTAAAAAAAGGGTCGTACTTGCTAATATATGGCAAAACACGATTAAGTAATAACTATTGAAATGGCACGACTTTCAAAGAGAATAATTTCCCAACACATGTAAGACGCTCTACCAATTCCTCTATAAAAATGAATAATAGGAAAACTCCCCGTCTAGTAAATAGAAAATCACAATGTCATCAATTCATATTCTTCCCACATACACGATTTCTAAAAGATTATCAAAATCAATAGAAACAATTTGATTGAATTTTAAACGAAACATATCTATAGAGAAACGAGAAAGAAGAAAAATAACGGAAAATGGCTGACTGTCTAAAATAAATATATAAAAAATAGAAGCTTCATCGCAGCGAACTGCATCATAGATCATAGTATCTTTATAACTCTAATAATCCTTATAACCACTTCAATTACCTGATTTTCTTAACTCATGCACCAAGTATACAACAAATGTTGGAATGTAGGCTCTCAGCTGAGATACGAGAGAAATCTATCAATTTGCACTGTAATGTTCAAGCTTCACATCAAACTACTAGAGACTGAATACTCCAGGGTGCGGCAACATAACTTCCTTTTTTTCAATGCGCATGTGTCGGAAACAAGGAAGTTATGTTGCCGTACCCTGTTTAGAACAGCTCTTTAAAACCTAGAGCTCAAATTCAATCAAAAACGTCTTTTTTAATGCCTTTGATTACTACTACACATACACAGAAGACGGCCAGTACAGCCATCACACCTTGTACTACATACAGAAAAAATCTTGTGTCATCTTTTACTACACACAATAGTAATACAAGCCCAACTTGTACTGTACACAGCACTAATGCTAGCACAAATTGTACTATAAACAGCAGTAATGCTAGCACAGCTTGCTTTATTCGCATCGGTAATGTACAAAAGAATATTGGACCGTACGCACGTCTGTCGCTATCAAGAGACGGTGTATAAAACTTGCTTGTGCTCCCAAAGCAGTGATTGCTCATGCTGAATACAGGCAGGCTTTCCAAGGTCACTTCGATAGAGAAGGGATGTTTTAGGGTTCTAACGCTGTCAGTGTATCTGGAAAACAAGAACATAAACAAGATACTTCAGTCAAACATAAAACTCGTTTTGCATAATGTGGATAAAAACATGGTAATGTACAGACAGCAGTCAGTAGAGCTGGTAGTCATTACAGATTGTAAACGTACAGATATATAGTGATCTCTTTCACTCTTCTATCCTAAACCTCAGACACCTCTCCAAGCAGAGATTGAATATCTTTGTCTTTCATCATACTCGGAATGAGCGTCTAAGAGAATAAGAGACCCTTGAGGAACTCAATAGGAGAAAAGTCAATTAAAGGCAGGATGAGTTTAATAGTTTGTGTTTAGATATTCAAATATCCTATAAGTTGATTCCCATTTCTTCGCCGCTTTCGTCCGTCTTGACGTCGAGTACTGGCGTACTGACATCTTGCCGTGAAGGCGCCGGAACGTAGAGTTGAGGTGCGTCGAGTTTAGGATGTTTGTGCCCATCTTGTCTGCAGACGAGATGGCTGGTTTCTTCTTCCTTTGCTTTGCTGTTGGCTGCCTATTGAGTTCTTCAGGCGAGGAGAGTTCTTGGTGGAGGTATTAACTTTGAGAGCCTTCGTTTGAGGGTTGTTAAGTTTGAAAGCGCTCGGTAGAGTGAGTCCAATCTGGGAGGTCGGCCGCTTTGTAAAGGCGTTCGACCAGTCCCAGGCGTCTCAGATGGCCTGCTCATTGGTCGATGCGGAGTACCTACTTGCTTTCCAGTAAAGTTACGAAGTAAAGTCTCATGTACACCGTATTTAAATTTTCTTTTTTGTTCGCTCATTGGCTGTCATGAGGCGGCGGCTAACCATCTGCTATCGCTATGAGATAAAGGTTGTCCAGTGAGCTAGGTACAAAAGGGAAATCAAAAGGGTCAAATTTTCTTCCAAAGAAATCACATAACTTGCTGAGAAAAACTCATCAAATGACGAGCATCAAAAGATCGCATCTAGCAACAGAATGATTTCATCAGAAACAACTCACAAACACGCCTGCCTAAGAACATTGTATCTGAAACCAAGTTAGTATACCTGTCATACTTTACCATTCTGCAGGCTTAACGACCACGAAATTTAGATCTATATACATTAAGAAAAAACTTCTTACAGTTCACATAAAAAAAACAAAAACTCATTACTATTCACATTAAGAAAACCAAAATAAGAAGACTTGAAGCCCACCTGATGTGAACACCTTTGATGGTCACTTTAATATTCTTGTTAGTCTGAGTGATAAGCTTGACATAGTCACTGACGTCAGTAGCATCAGCTCGTGTAGATGCTGAACTGTTCTGACTGGCAGCACGAGCTCTCACTTGCCTTACGACGTCCAGCAACGCCATCTTGGTCTGAAAGATAGTTCCTGGATTAGAATCCATAAAAACAAAGACCTAACACTCATAAGATGTGGCTTTTGATGTTCTGTCCAGCCAAGATCAAATAAGCTGTAGTCTGCGATAAGAGATGGGCTTCATCATGTCACGAGAAAAAACTTCTTTATGGATAAAAGTTTCTCTGTCTGGAACCAATAAAAAAATTCTATGGGTTTCAACACCCTAGTTATTACACAAGTTTTTTCATGGGTCTGCATGCAAGCAACTCGATGAGCATTACTCTCTTTGTTTGAATGGCAGGAAGCTTGATATACGAAGTCACTTTTAGAATGATGGTGAGGGCAATTTGAACAATCCTTCATTTACAGCAACCGCATCTACATATACTACAGAAAATATTAATTTGAAAAAACGTTCCAGATTTTGTATAAAAACAATAAATTGTTTAATAAAACAATAAATTATTTAATAAAACAATTGGAGTTTAGATTTCTATTAGTTTTGTTGAAATCTTATTATCATTCACATTTAATATAATTGTTCTATCATAGGAAATTTACAGAAACATTGTGAAAACTATAAAACCTAGAAATACTTTGATTGATTCCACAAGAAACCCAAATTCTGTGAATATAATACTTTTTGTGAACCATGTTTCTCCCCACTCATGGCTAAAACTACATTACACACTGTGCAAAATGATTGCCTTTTTGCATAAAATATGAACTTACACCTATGTATCAAAAATAAGCCTCTTACTAGCATCTTAAAGTGTAATACTAAAAATCACTAGAAGTAATCAGCTGCAGCTGGCCACAAAGGCCTCCCTCAGACCTGGGGCAGCAGCTCCTTGTAGGTGTTGGGAGCCACCAACAGCACCAGCCCTGACACGTGGGCCTCAAACACACCCGCAAACCAGTTGAACCATGGGATCACCAACTTCAGGTTGTCTGGATGCACATACATATGATGATCATTATATTTGTTTCTAAATATATAATGTGAACAACCTAGTCGTTTACTAGGCTCCCAGCCTAACGAGCAGGACGTGTACTTCAAGGGTGCTGAGAAGTGCGGTTCACATTCGAGTATCTGAACACCTATTCACTCCTGCTGTCGTAAGGCTGCCGTGTGGAAAGATCTCTGCTACCGAATTGGTGTGCTTCTTGGAACCATTCTCTGTAATTTTTTAACGCTTCGCAATTTGTGGTGCAATAAAGGAAGATATAAAACCCTTTTTAACATTTGTTTGTGATTCATGGTGCAATAAATATATACATAAAATGTTCTAAATGCTTCATTCATCACAATTCATAGTGCAATAAAGATTTATACAAAAAACTTTTAATTGTAGTATTATTTAACGCGCACACCATGAAGAAAACCATCAAGAAAACTCCACGGCTGTTGTGATGGCTGCTGACTGGAAAAACTTGGCTAATCTGGCATCAATTGACCAGTAATCCGGTAACAATAGAAAATAATGGAGAAAAAGAAAAGAAATATTTCAAGAAATTACATTTTCAACAAGGCTGTTTGACAAACCAATCTAAAGAAAAATAGAATTACCCATGATCAAATAATTATAAAAATCACAGAAATTAGAAAAGATAACTTCTTAGTGTCAATACTGCACTGATAACTGAAAAAAATATAGATAGAACTTTAAAAGCATTACTATCCTGTAAATATTTCTTCTTAACTTTAAAGAAAAAATTTATAAATTAACCAAAAATTTCTCTGCTGGTTACAACAGCCCCAATTAGCTTAATTGAAACAAATGAGCAATGTAGATGTCTAAAAGATGAGACAGCTAATGAGTATGCAACAAGTAAGAGGTCCAGGATGAGAAGCAAGCTGTATAGAATTAGTAGGATGGCAGGACAAGTAGCAGGAAGTACACGACAAGTAGCAGGAAGTACACGACAAACAGCAGGAGGTACACGACAAACAGCAGGAGGTACACAACAAACAGCAGGAGGTACAGGACAAGCAGCAGGAGGTACAGGACAAGCAGCAGGAGGTACAGGACAAGTAGCAGGAGGTACAGGACAAGCAGCAGGAGGTACAGGACAAGTAGCAGGAGGTACAGGGCACACACCTATATGTCCATACACAAGACGGATTGGCAGCCGCAGTTCCTCAAGGGCACTTTGCTTGATGTGTAGGTTGTGCAGCTCAGCCTTGCCTGTAAACACACGTTACAATGAATATAAAATGATGAACTTTAGTTTATTGTAAATTTTAATGTTTGAATAATAATCATTCACAAATAAGGGAGTTTATGATAGAAATTATTATAATTTTGTTCCACTTCTCTTGAAGGATTCACGCAGCATAAATATTTTGCAGTATTTTTTAAGCGAATTATAAGACTGTTCAGCATAATCAAAATTTGGGAATAAATTCCTGCTTCTAGTAATCCATAGGTACACTAAATAAACAAAAATAATACATTATGAAATTCTGTCAAATTTCAAAGTCATTATAATTTGCAAAAAAAATCCAATAAAATAACAATATTATTCATATATTTCAAAAAAATTAGTGAACAATAATCCGACCATCTTAGATGATGTTAGTTGTTTTCTAAAGTGCAGAATTCAGACATTTACGCGGGGCTTGAGAAATTACTATGCTAATCTATTTATACATAAATACTAGCAAGATTACTTGTATTATATTACTGACACAGCATTTAATGTATAACAAATAATGCATCATTAAACAATGTAAGAGCTTTGCCACTGCTTTAAATTAAACTTTTTCTCCGCTTAGGTAACATTCATCATTATGCCAAGTAAATTCGTATTTCATAAAATAGTTTCTATGTTCCAAATTGTGTACACACACATATTTCTTACTACCACAATTGAGAAATAGTGTAGTAGATAGTACTCACTATTTTATTTAAAATAAAAATATTTTAAAATTTTGTTTTAATGAAGCACTAATGCATGTGTAATTTACTAATAATATATTTTTCTTGGTATCAATAATGAACCACAACATTTGTAGGTACTTACCTTGCCAGAAACTGAGCTTCAATTTGGAACTATCAATTTCCTCAATGTATTTTCGAAAAAATTTATTGAATCGATTACAAACAAATTGCTCAAACATTTCGTATTATTTCTTTATCTACTACACAATGACACATGAAGGCACAAGCCTTTACTCTTTGAAGTAGAAACCTCAATGGACTAACTTTATATTCTCAGAATGAATAGTCTTGTTGATTGCATTCTCTGAAAAAATTAAATTCATTTTGCATGCACCATAAAAATTTGGGAGCAATAGAAAATATGATTAGGCTGGCTGTTCTTTTAATATTATCTATGAAAACTTTACACTTGAGGCTTGAGAATCTACACTAGAGGCAGTACATGGAAGTTTAACCCTTTCGGTACTATGATGCGAACATCAAAACCTTTTCAACATATTTAACACCAAATTTTAAAAAAGATGCATTGTGATGTTTTACGGTCACTGTATTGTCCTGATCAAACTGTAGCTTGCACTGCCCTACCAGCGTTTGCACAGACACACGTGTTGCTCTGCATCTTAATAGGCGAAAAATGACTGCGGCTACCAGAGATGCCGTCAGTACCGAAAGGGTTAATTCACAGGTTTTTCATCACAAAAGTGATGGATAACAAACTACATACACTCCAATTAAAATACAAAGAAATCATAATTTTTTAATCATACCGATATTCTAATTGTTAAACATAAACTGGAAGTATATTTATCATATGTATTCTGCATTACTAAAAAAGAAGAAAGTCAACTAACTCATATCAGATATGAGATAACAGCGCCAAACTATATGACGCAATGCAGCAGCAGCAGTGCAGGCTGGCAAGAGATAACAGCGTCAGACTATATGACGCAATGCAACAGCAGCAGTGCAGGCTGGCAAGAGATGACAGCGTCAGACTATATGACGCAATGCAACAGCAGCAGTGCAGACTGGCTTCATCTGCCAACCAGGCGTAACATAACTTTTAATGCAGGTACTGCATAGGCGCTAAATGGTTCACTCTACTGAGAAGAAACATCAATTAAAAACGTGTGGGAAAAATCATAAATTAAGCAGCCATACTTAACGAATTTATATTCTATTTCAACACGTGAACTCTGGCGCCACATCACCCAATGCAGATTTTGTGACTCCTCCCCTTCTTCTTTGTCATGTTTATTTGGGGCTTCGGAAACTAGTCCATGCAGCCCCAGGTCTGAAGGTTGGTTAATTTTTCTTTTGCTTGCGATGTTTCGTTTATTCCAACCTGCCAAAAGAGAGGAGTTCAAAAATTTAGCGAAGGATAGCAAGGGTTCTGCTATTCCATGTTCTATAAATCATTCAATATAAACAATATTTCATTTCACAATTTTTCTCTCCTATTTTTTGTATATTACTTTCAAGGTTTACTGTTTGTTGTTAAGGTATGCCCGATCCAGTGCCACGCACGAGTTGTTATATCCGTACTGAAGGTCCAGGTTAGGTGGCGCAGCCTGGAGCTTCTTAAGGCCAAGAGGCAAAAATATCTTATATGACCAAAAGGGTCTTTACAAAACAACTCTTGAGGGCATATCTCTGAAGGAGTAAAATTAGGGTTTGTCAGAGACTAAAGAAACATCCCCTCTTGCAGGTGGCAACTCTTTACAGTAACTTATATCAGAGCTGCCTAAGGGAGTGTTTCCCGTCTCTGTTCTAAAACTCTACTTTATTTTTGAAGAATTAGGGTTAGTACCAACGGAGGTTAGTCACATTAGTCTACTTAGTCTTTATTTTTGTTTCTATAAATTGTAGCTATTCAAAATCAGTTTTGGCGTAACGTATTTGTGAGCCAGTCTAAATCAGGTTCTGGTTTCGCATTTTTGTTTACTCGTTTATTTGATCCTATATATTCTCTAATTTGTGAATTTTTTCCAAGTACCGGAAAAGAGCCTTTACGATCAATTTTTGCATATTTTCAGGGAAGGGGCCACATCCTAAAATATTTTTCAAGGAAGCAGGAACTTTTACAGAGGTTAGAGTGTTAGTTAGGTTGGCGCGTTCATCAGAATAGTTTAGACAATTAAAGAGCCCATGTTCTATGATTTCTAATCTACCACATGGGCAATTGGGATCATGGGTCTGATTAACACGGAACAAGTGGGACCTAAAACCTGTATGCCCAACCCGTAGTCTAGCCAAGGCGGTTTCTACACGACGGTTCCTATGGGAGGCCCAGGGCCAACTACCAGAACTGTCTCTTATTTGCACGAGGTGGCGCCCCTTCCCGGTTACCCTTACTTGCTGTAGTCATGTTGAGCCCCAACGTGTCCTAAATGCTTTACATGCAAGACTTACAGTTTCCTCCTTAGAGTAGGGCGTCAGTGTGCGGTATCACAGTTAATGCGCCGCTTTAGCAGCGCTGTCTGCAGCCTCATTACCCGACACACCTCTATATCCTGGAATAAACTGCATCCTAATACGATGAGAGGAAGTAATGTTAATCAACTTGTTCTGTATATTGTAGACCAGAGGAATGTATTATTTAGGTTTTGTGTTGCAAATCAAATATAGGGAGCTCAATGAATCTGTGAATATGACGTATTTATCAGAGGGGCCAGAATTCTCCGATATCCAAGACAGGGCATCATGTATTGCATGCAGTTGACATTCTATTACCTGTTTTTGTGAGCGAAGTTTCCAATTTAGCGTGACTCCTTTTGAAGGAACCACAACCGCGGCTGAGGAGGAACGAGTAGGCTCGGTAATTCGCGACCCATCCGTGAATATAGCTATGTAATCTGCAAACTTTGTATCCATTAGTTCATTACAGGTTTGAATAACTGATTGGGAGGTTAATGAAGACACAGAAGAAGGTAAAAATTCAGTCAGAATACAATCATCCGTCCTGTACCAAGGAGGAAGGGGCGAGGTTATTGGAGCTGCATTTGCAGAAGGAGTTGGGAGGCCAACTTTGAGAAAAATAGCTCTCACACTCGCGATGAAGGTGGGAAATAGAGAGGAAGAACCAATTTGAGGGGTATTTAACCTTTGAACCAGCTCAGAAGTAGCTACATTGAGAGGCAGCTGGAGTAGTCTACAATAGTATCTGCATGCTATTTCTTCTCAGTGTAGAGCCAAAGGTGGAATGTCAGCCTCTATTTGAAGGGAAGTGATGGGAGTAGTTTTACGGCACCCATTTGCAATGCGCAGGCATTGGTTCTGGATGCTGTTCAACTTGGAGAGATTACTAGGGGCTGCTGTTCCATATAATGGTGCAGCATAATCAAGACGACTGCAAACGAGGCGTTTTATACAGTTTAAGTAATATCTCATGGTCAGCACCCCTGTGCCTACGGGATATTGATTAAAGTATATTAAGAATTGGGATGGAGGTTTGTTTCAGGTAATTTATTTGAGGTTCCCATCGTAGATGGGGAGCATCTAAAATTACTCCAAGATATTTATATTTTTGTTCAAAAGTAAGAGGTTGTCTGCACAAGAAAATAAGAAGTGGAGTTACTCTTTTATTAGTGAAGCACATGGTCTTTTTTTTGTACAATTTATTTTAAGGCCCCACCGTTGCAACCATTTGTTAAGGGAGTCTATTTGGGTTTGGAGTTTGTCGGTTGCTACATGCAAGTCCTTGTACGCTGTAAATAAGGTTAGGTCATTTGCGCATTCACATGACAACACCCGTTTGAATTGGAATGTCAGACATCATTAGGTTGAAAAGCGTGGGGAACAAGATACCACGCTGTGGAACACCACTCCCGGCTCTTCTTACTGAGGAGTGAGAGCCCTCAAAGTATACCTGGAAAGAACGATTAGTTAGGTACGAGTGAAGCCATCGTAGGATTGGCCCCCATAGTCCACACGATCCTGGCTTGTAGAGGACTCCTGTAGGCCAGACTGTATTAAATGAATCTGTTAAATCCACAAAGAGACATAATAAAATTTCCCTCCTGGCAATTACCGAACGAATAGCGGCTTTCAGACGAGCAACCTGATCGAGTGCCGCTGTCTGAATCCCCCCTGTGAATTTCTAAAAGCCCCATTTTGTTCTAAACAGAAGATAAGGCACTGACCTATCATTCGTTCCATCAATTTTAAGAGGCAGGAGAGCAAGGATATGGGGCAGAAAGACTCAACAGCAGTTAATGGTTTAAAAGGTTTAGGGATGGGAATAATCAAAGCAAGCTGCCATGACCTTGGGATGACACCCGCACTAAGACTACTACAGCATAAGTTGAGAAACCATCTCTTATAAATATCCAGTAAATTTTTCAGGTGCTCATTGCACACACGGTCCAATCCAGAAGCAGCATTCCTCAGGGAGGCCAGACTCCTATCTAATTCACCTGTAATAAAAGGTTCATTTAAAGGGGACTGAACTGAAATACTTAAGGCAAGAGCAAGTGGAAGCAAAACAAA
>VCRD01001745.1:38252-77002 GCA_006783055.1 Trinorchestia longiramus
TATTCGTTCGGCAATTGCCAGGAGAAAAATTTCATTGTCTTTTGTGGATTTAACAGATGCATTTAATACAGTCTGGCCCACAGAAGTCCTCTACAAGCTGGGTTCGTGTAGAGTGCGGGGGCAAATTCTACGAGTGCTTCACTCGTACCTAACTAATTGCTCTTTCCAGGTATACTTTGAGGTCTCTCACTCTTCAGTAAGAAGAGCCAGCAGTGGTGTTCCACAGGGTGGTATCTTGTCCCCCATGCTTTTCAACCTAATGATGTCCGACATTCCAATTCAAACAGGGGTGCAGTCCTGTGAATACACAGATGACCTAACCTTTTTTACAGTACACAAGGACCTGCATGTAGCAACCAACAAACTCCAAACCCAAATGGACTCCCTTAACAAATGGTTGCAACAGTGGGGCCTTAAAATAAATTGTACAAAAACAAAGACCATGTGCTTCACTAATAAAAGAGTAACTCCACTTCCTATTTTCTTCTGCAAAAAACCTCTTTTGAACAAAAATATAAATATCTTGGAGTAATTTTAGATGCTCCCCATCTACCAGGGCTGGGGAGTCGGGGACTCTGAACATCCGACCCCGACTCCTGGATATTTGAAGGACCGACTCCGACTCTGCCTTGTTAATAGTAACTGGATATTTTCTTACCATATACCTATTTTATGTTACGTAACAACAAAAATGGCATTTTATCACTGCCAAGTGAATCATCAGGCTATTTTTAAAGTTATAAATAACTTTATGCCTATAGCTATGCCTTTTTGCCTTTTTTAACAACTTTACTGAAAAAAATACAGTAGGTAGTTCAATGCTGATTGTATATATTAAATAATAGTAAACAATTTTCATACATATTGTTTTGGCATTGATAATCCTAAATTTTTAGTTGAAATAGAAAAGGAAAAAATAACTCATACTAACATAAAAAGTTTATTAGCTACTAAAATGCCTCTTACACATCTTTGACATTCATATAGAGTTGTAGACCATTTGACATATGATACTATCTTCAGAAATAGAAAAGTACTGAAATACACTTGATTTAGTTATTGCTTTTTTTGCCATATTAATGGGGTCAAATGTGCAAGAAAATTTAATTAAATTTCAATAATTGATATTAAATCTGGAAAAAATAGTTCATTAGTAATATGTATAAAAGCATATCTAAAAGATTATTTTGCATTTTTAGTTTCCAATAACTTCACTTTTTAACCCTTTGTCTACCGACGGTAACTCTCGTTACCGCTATCAATGTGTTTACAGTAAGCGAAGTTAACTTCGCGTGCTGTGGACACAACGGCAGCGAGAAATGTATTGGTAGGCAGAGGGTTAAAATGTCGCAAAAATGGTCAATGGCCGACACTCAACAGTGAATGATAGTTGCCCTGTGTTGCCAACTTGCCATCTTCATTGAACATTAAGCACATATATAACTATCATATAGGAGAAACACCCAAACTTGTACATCGAAAAGGAATAATATTATTGTAACATATGTTATGTATGAAAACACGGGCAGTGTCAATATGGCTGGTAGACTCTTGCCTTAGCCAGCCAACTGTTTATTGGATCTCTGACACTGCACAACCTCACTGGACGCTGACACGACACTACTGACAATTACATGTCAAATGTCTCTGTGTAAGTGCGACTGCAGCGTTACCATGTAGTCGAAGGATGCTACTGCTTGGTTTTTGAAGCCATATCTGGATTTAACCCTCATCGAGTTTTGGCTAGGGGTATTGCTATCACCTTTAGCGTCTGTCCGTCATCGTCATCTTTGATGCCTATGTTTCTTATTAGATTTTTTTGGAGAGTCGGAGTTGGAGTCGGTGGAAATTTGCCGAATCCGACTCCAACTCCTCAAGTCCATAAATCGGTCCGATTCAGAGTCCGAGTCCCCAGCCCTGCCATCTATGATGGGAACCTCAAATAAATTACCTGAAACAAACCTCCATCCCAATTCTTGATATATTCCAATCAATATCCCATAGACACTGGGGTGCTGACCGTGAGGTATTACTAAAACTGGATGAAACTCTCGTTCGCAGTCGTCTTCATTATGCTGCACCATTATATGGAACAGTAGCCCCTAATAATCTCTCCAAGTTGAACAGCATCCAGAACCAATGCCTGTGCATTGCAACTGGGTGCCGTAAAACTACTCCTATCACTTCACTTCAAATAGAGGTCGACATTCCACCTTTGGCTCTACACCGGGAAGAAATAGCATACAGATACTACTGTAGACTACTCTAGCTGCCTCTCAATGTAGCTACTTCTGAGCTGGTTCAAAGGTTAAATACCCCTCAAATTGGTTCTTCTTCCCTATTGCCTACCTTCATCGCGAGTGTGAGAGCTATTTTTCTCAAAGTTGGCCTCCCAACTCCCTCTGGAAATGCAGCTCCAATAATTTCGCCACTTCCTCCATGGTTCAGGACGGATGATTGCATTCTGACTGAATTTTTACCTTCTTCTGTGTCTTCATTAACCTAACAATCAGTTATCCAAACCTATAATGAACTAATGGATACAAAGTTTGCAGATTACATAGCTATATTCACAGATGGTTCGCGAATTACCGAGCCTTGTTTCTCCTCAGCCGCGGTTGTGGTCCCTTCAAAAGGAGTCACGCTAAATTGGAAACTTCGCTCACAAAAACAGGTAATAGAATGTGAACTGCATGCAATATATGAAGCCCTGTCTTGGATCTCGGAAAATTCTGGCCCCTCTGATAAATACGTCATATTCACAGATTCATTGAGCTCCCTGTATTTGATTTGCAACACAAAACCTAAATACTACATTCCTCTGGTCTACAATGTACAGAACAAGTTGATTAACATTACTTCCTGCCATTGTATTAGGATGCAGTTTATTCCAGGACATAGAGGTGTGTCAGGTAATGAGGCTGCAGACAGCGCTGCTAAAGCGGCACATTTACTGCGATACCGCACACCGACGCCCTACTCTAAGGAGGAAACTGTAAGTCTTGCATGTAAAGCATTTAGGACACGTTGGGACTCAACATGGCTACAGCAAGTAAGGGTAACCGGGAAGGGGCGCTACTTCGTGCAAATTAGAGACAGTTCTGGTAGTTGGCCCTGGGCCTCCCATAGGAACCGTCGTGTAGAAACTGCCTTGGTTAGTCTACGGGTTGGGCATACAGGTTTTAGGTCCCACTTGTTTCGTGTTAATCAGACCAATGATCCCAATTGCCCATGTGGTAGATTAGAAACCATAGAACATGTGCTATTTAATTGTTTAAACTATTCGGATGAACGCGCTAACCTAACTAACACTCTAACCTCTCTATAAATTTCTGCTTCCTTGAAAAATATATTAGGAGGTGGCGTCTTCCCTGAAAATGTACAAAAATTGATCGTAGAGGGTCTTTTCTGATACTTGGAAAAAAATCACAAATTAGAGAATATATAGGATCAAATAAACGAGTAAACAAAAATGCAAAACCAGAACCTGATATGAATAGAATAGAATAGAATGAAGCAAGCTATAGGAACGAACCTTCTGGCCCATTCTTGGGTCGGATAATTACTTCGATAATTATTCGGTTGTTTACCCAAGTCCCATGCCGTATTTCTAGCCGCGTCAACCATGTCGGCAGCCGGATATATAGACTGGCTCACAAATACGTTACGGCAAAACTGATTTTGAATAGTTACAATTATTAGAAACAAAAATAAAGACCAAGTAGACTAATGTGACTAACCTCCGTTGGTACGAACCCTAATTCTTCGAAAATAAAGTAGAGTTTTAGAACAGAGACGGGAAACAGTCCCTTGGGCAGCTCTGATATAGGTTATTGTAAAGAGTTGCCACCTGTAAGAGGGGATGTTCCATAAGTCTCTGACAAACCATAATTTCACCCCTTCATAGATGTGCCCTCAAGAGTTGTTTTGTAAAGACCCTTTTGGTAATATAAGATATTTTTGCCTCTTGTCCTTAAAAAGCTCCAGGCTGCGCCACCCAGGCTGAACCTTCAGTGCGGATATAACAACTCATGTGTGGCACTGGGTCGGGTTTTACAACAACTAACAGTAGACCTTCAAAATAATATACAAAAAAGACGAGAGAAAAATTGTGCAATGAAATATTGTTTATATTGAAAGATTTATAGAACATGGAATAGCAGAACCGTTGCTATCCTTCGCTAAATATTTGAACTTCTCTCTTTTGGCAGGTTGGAACAAAGGAAACATCGTAAACAAAAGAAAAATTAACCTGCCTTTAGTCCTGGGGCTACATAGACTAGTTTTCAAAGCCCCAAATAAACACGATGAAGAAGAATAAGAAGAAGAAAGAAGGGACGTCATCTTCTGAAAATCCGAGATAATACGGGGCAGTGGCCGTGGTCTGCACCCAAGACCCGCAACATTGAGACAGCATTTGCTCGTCTTCGTGTCGGGCACACGGGGCTCCGGTCACACCTCTATCGCTTCAGCATTGTGGAAGATCCCTATTGCTCTGGTGGTGCTGAAGAAAGTATCGACCATATTTTTTCTCCTGCGCTTACTACGCTGCAGAACGTACCACCGTGAAAAATTCCTTGATTCCACTAAATGTACCATTCTGCTTGAAGAATTTACTTGGAGGTGGACTCTTTCCAGAACCAACTCAAAAACAAATTGTTAAAATAGTTGCTAACTATTTAACATCGAGAAGGAAAATCAAAACATCTAAAATTTCTTAAAAATTGCAATATTTCAGAAAAGTGAATGTAATCTCTGAGTAGAACTATCCAGAAAAACCTCCTGTAACCTTTTTCAGCCTGGGTGCTAAACTTCAGAAAACAATAAAACAACCCTGAAGGTGTGAAGCTGCATTGACCCATCTTCGAAGCTCCAATAAAAGTGAAACAAGAAGAAGCAGAAGCTGTGGAAAGGATGGTGTATTGTCTACTTGGAAAAAATTCACAAATTAAAGAATATATAGGATCAAATAAACGAGTAAACAAAAATGCAAAGCCAGAACCTGATATAGACTGGCTCACAAATACGTTACGTCAAAACTGATTTTGAATAGTTGCAATTTCTAGAAATAAAAATTAAGAACAAGTAGACCAATGTGACAAACCTCTGATGGTACTAACTTTAATTTTTCAAAAATAAAGTAGAGTTTTAGAACAGAGCCGGGAAACACTCCCTTGGGCAGCTCTCATATAGGTTATTGTAAAGAGTTGCCACCTGTAAGAGGGGTTGTTCCCTTAGTCTCTGACAAGCCCTAATTTCACTCCTTCATAGATGTGCCCTCAAGAGTTGTTTTGTAAAGACCCTTTTGGTAATATAAGATATTGTTGCCTCTTGTCCTTAAGAAGCTCCAGGCTGCGCCACCCAGGCTGGACCTTCAGTACGGATATAACAACTCATGCGCGGCACTGGGTCACAATTTCAACCTGCCTGTGTTGTAGTGGGGGATTTTAATGCTCATCATCCAATGTGGGAACCTAGAAAGCCGGCCAACACCACTAGTCGGAACATAGCTCAAATGTTGCTGGATGATCGTTCTAATGTCATTAACAACTCCTCCCTCCTTGCCTACTTACTACAATGTTTACCAGAATTCATTTTCTACACTTGATTTGACCGTCATCTCTGCAAACTTTCAGCCCACAGTAGCTGTAACAACAGAAGAAGATATCGGACGCAACCACTATCCCTTTGTAACCAGTATTGGAGTGGCTTCATCAACTGCAGGTTTCAGAAAATGGCCAACATGGAAGTTTGGAAGTGGAACATGGGAGAACTGGACTGCTGCTTTGCAACAGCCTGAGCTAGAAGGAATGGACGATCTTCAGAGGGAATTTATAAAATTTATAATCTGACTGAGGCCAGCCACAAAAATTGCAAAAAAACAAAAGAATATACCTGTCCTAAGTATAATAAGTCATGGTGGAACTCAAAATGTGCTGCAGCAGTGAAAGCAAAACAAGAGGCAAAAATACTTCTCATCAATCAACCATCACCAGTAAATCTAATTCCATACAAACGCTGTCAGTCTCTAGTCAAACATGAGGTTGAAAAGACAAAAAAGGAATCTAGGATTTCTTACTGCAATAGCATCACTTTGGACACTTCTCTAATATGGAAATGCATAAAAAATCTTCATCTCACTTTCTGTAGAAAAGCTCAGCCTATTCTAACAAATGATATAATTATCACCCACTCAGTTTCTAAAACAAATGCTTTGGCTGACCACAACCAAGAAAGACTGATATCCCCATGTCCATCACCTTTCCCTCAACATTCTCTGCTTCCTCTCATTATAGCATTAAATGATGATACTTCCTCTGCAATAAATGATCCATTTAATATACAAGAACTGAACAGGGGACTGACTTCCATGAGGGGTACAGCTACAGGCCATGATGACATGCATAATGAACACTTAGAGCACATGCCAGACACCTACAAAACATGGCTCCTCCAATTATACAACCGAAGCCTGCAATCTGGAATGCTTCCCGCAGTATGGCAGCTTGCAATCATCATTCCACTACCTAAACCAAACAAACCACTAACATCTGTGGATCCATATTGTCCAATTTCCTTGCTGTCTTGCACACAAAAACTTATGGAAAGACTAATAGTCAGCCGTCTCACATTTTTCCTAAAACAGAAGGGTGTCTTCAAAAAAATGCAAGGAGGCTACTGATGAAGACTGTCTGCAATTGATCAAGTCACAAAGCTGGATGCTGCAATAAGATCTACACTGGGAAACAGATCTATTATACTGTGCCTCTTTGTTGATTTCTCAAATGCATTTGACACAGTATGGCCGATGGGAATTCTCTTCATGTTGAGTCAGTGCTGAGTTTGGAGATCAATGTTGTGATGGCTGCAAGCGTACCTGAAGGATAGACCCTTCAAGTGTTCATGGAGGGTACCTACTCATCAGAGAGGATAACAAAGAGTGGTGTTCCACTGGGGGCAGTGCTGTCACCTTTGTTATTCAACATTATGATGTGTGATATGCCAGTGGAGGAAAGGATCTACTCCTGTGAGTGTGCCGATCCCTTGAAATTAGCTATTGACAGAAGCGAAATGGATAGGAGTTTGGCTTTCCTTAGGGGCGATGATCCAGGATTGGACCACATTTATAATGATCTTAGCATTTACCAGATACATATAAAAGCTGGCTTCTTATCCTATACAGGGTCAGGCAAACTGATCTGACGCATATGTAGGTTAAATTTGTAGGTTAAATGTGTCAGATCATTTTGCCTGACCTTGTACCATAGTAGTTTAAATTTAGTTGTGATACCAAAGTCAGGACAGCTTGCTTCAATTATCCCTATGCCTAAACCTAACAAACCTGTAACACCTGTTGAAGCCTATAACCCTTTCCTGCTGAAACTAATGAAACATATGATAACAGCACCTTGCCTTTTATTTAGATGAGAATGTTGCCTTCAGAAGAACACAAGGAAGTTTTTGACTGTGACTATTGGCAATTGATCAAGTAGCACATCTGAATATTGCAATTAGGTTTGCTCATATCAACAAAAAATGTTTACTGTGCTTTTTTATGGGCTTCTCAAGTGTATTTGACACTGTTTGGCCCATGGGAGTTTTATAAAAAACTAAACCAGTGTGGAATAATGGAACCAGTTTTAAAATGGTACTTAACTGTCTATTCCTTCCAGCTGTATTTTGAAGGCACATACTCCTCTGTGAAAAGAGCCAGAAGTGGTATACTGCAGGTTCTAGTCTTGCGTCTCTTACTATTTAATATAATGATGCATGATCTTCCATACCTAATATGGGTGCTGTTGTGTGGGTATGCAGGTGACTTAATTATTTTACAACTCATACAAACCTGCAAGCTACAACCAATAACATACAAATGCAATTATACTCTCTTTCTAAATGTTGCAATAGTAGGGACATGAAATGAATCTGACAGAAACAAAGATCACGGGCTTCATTAATTAAAGAATAAAAATAAAACCAAACATTTAAATATCCCGGAGAAATTTTAGATGCTCTGTATTTTTGATGGAAACCAAAAATTTATTACCTGAAACAATCTTGCATCCCTATTCTAAATCTTTTACAATTAGTATCTCATAGTTAGTGGGTTATCTTCTATTAATATATTCTATGTACATATATTAATAGAAGGGTGGCAGTATATGCTCGAGATTTTAGTAAAGAGCTTGAACTCATTTGAGTGGGTGATATTTTGTGTTTACTGAGTTGAGTATTTATTGCTGATCATACAAAACTAGTTGCTGATTCATAGAAAAAATTGCTGAGATTGATGACTAACTGGTTGCACAAGCAATACCCATTTGAGAAAAAATAAAGTAATGTGTTCTAGAAATAATAATATTAAAAGAATTAACATTTGACTAAGGGATAAGATTATGGTTAAAATTAAATAATTATTTTAAATGGAGTAGGGTAGTACTACTAGTGGGAGAATTTGGAAAATGTGGGGTGTAAGAGTAGAAGTTGAGTACCAGTCTTGGGATCATTGAAGTAAAGAAATTTGATTATCAGTGAAGTGCAAAATCAAATGTAAGTGAGCTACCAGAGTTGAATACTGATAATTTGTTGTTTTGGGGATATAGAAGGAATGAAAGAGTATTTCTGATAGATATTTATGTTGCTGAAGTTTTTCAGTTGTTGAGGATAATTCTTCTGTGATAGTTATTCCTTAAAATAATGACATTTATCCATGTTGTCTGCAAAGTTATGAGTCCCTAATGTATTAAGTGTAAGTTTTGCTAATAACTTTGCTGGTGATTATTTTATAAATTTATAATTTTGTCTAGCAATTAATTGCTAATATCATGAAGCTGCTTATTAAATTTCTTTTCAGGTGTGTGAACATTGGTGTAAGTTAGATTGACAATGGTTTCTTGTTCAGAATCTACTGAAGGATTTGATAAAGCCTCTGTACTATTTGAACGATACAAAAAATGGATCGTCTCCAATCCTCGAAATTTATCGGACATGGAGGCCATCGTTCGTTGGGGCTCTTATCTGCTTGCAGGTCAGAAATGTGATGGAACCCAACTGGTCAGAGCTGGAAGTATCAGGTAGCTACTTAGCTGCTTGTGAAAGATAATGTATTCCTCTTTACCATTTATGGTTTTTGATTATAAATACAAACATGAAAAATTTGTTATTACTATTGAATTAATTATTCCATTTTCAACACTGCCAATAGCATAACAGCCTTGTTACAGTAGACTATCAAATTAGTGTGCTAAGCATAGCTTGCTCAGTAAAGCAACATCTGATCATTTTACTTATTGTTTCAGTTAGTGACACTGAGAATAATGCGTGAAGTTGTTTTTAAAGGATTTTGTAAGGTTTTACCTCATTAATATTTGTATGGGTCATTTATGAGATGAATATCCTGTTTCATTTGTATTTAAATTTGTCTGTGTTTATCACAATACTAGTACTCGTGCAGTACAGATGATCAGGCTAGGGACACTTATTTGATCCTGCTCACATGCTGTAAAAGAATGTTGTTGATTTTGTATACTTTATTATCAAGAACTAGATAGTTTCCATGCAAATTCCATGGTTTAAAAGTGATGAAATTAAGGATTTCTCTATCCATAGTTGCATTATAAGTTTGATTAGATTTGACTAATTTTGAAATGATTCTAAAGATGAATGTATTAAAGATTTATGACAAACTATTGTGTATTAGATGAATATTTTTCATGAATCTACATCAACACAATATAATGAAACGCCAGGTTTCTCCTTAAATAAATAAATTTGTATTTTTTGTGCATAATTTCTCCAATGTTATTACAATGGGAATCTCCCTTAAATACTGGTAGTTAAATCCGTAAACTTTCAGGTAAATAGATTCTTACCTGCTGGAGTTAATCTGTAGACTTTCTGATTAGGCCTGAGAATCTGTTGCTTTAAGTTCTTCCTTCAAACGCATGATATTAAAATCTGTTATTTTTAACAGGCATGGACACTAGTATTTTATAGGGATTTGTGCCCTCTCATATCTACAATACAATGTTTATAATACATGCATACTTGTTCTGATATCAGTTCAATAATTTTTTTTAAGTAATAGATAGGAAGTCATGGGATGGACACACACAAATACAGAGAGATGGAGATACACTGTTTATTATCCCATTGCATATATAATAATACACAGCTTGTTGCTTGCTTGGTCGATCTCTCTGTCACGCTCTTAAGGATTTAGAATGTTGAAATTCGACATGTTATACATGTATTATAAGCATTGTGTTGTGGATACCAAAGGCACATCTTTCAATGTAGAAACTCTTCGCAAAGCTCACGTTCACTGGCGAATCAAACAAAAAATTCAGTAGAAAACATGTGAATTCCACAGTTTAGATTTGACTACTTTAAATTAGTATAAAAATGAATGTATTAAAGATTTGAGGAATTATTGTATTTTAAATGAATACTTTTCATTAATATATACAGAAATTCCATTCTATATCTTGTCTACTGATAATATAGCCCAGATAGTACATGTTGAAATTCCTCAGTTTAAGAGTGATAAAATTAAGGATCTATGAAATAAAATACTTTTTACAGTTTTACCTGTGGTACTATAAGAATTTGAATATTTTTCATGAATATATACAGAAATTGATTTTCTAAATACTATAACTTGGTCTATTATATGACCTTTAATGTAATTGTGATATATGTGACCTGAATTATATTTATTGTTCAAATGTGTATTGATGCATGTGTATGTGAACTTGTGAAATAAAGGTTTATTGAAAAAATGTCTCAAATGCCATTGAATTTGTTCTCAAAAATGAAAGAATTTAACTCAGTTATTATACAGCACAATCATCTGGTTGTATGAAGTATAATTCCATTCTTTTGTGTTATACAAGCAATGAGTGGAGTAGGGATAATATATTTAAACGATTGAAATAATCATTTTGAAGCTACATTGACAATATTCTTGTACACTCATTGAGAAAGCATTTATGTTTTTTCTAAATAGTAGGAAGAACAGCTTTATGATTGATTGTTATGGTACATTTAATTACCAATCAAAGTTTCTGTAAACATCCTTAACTTTTTAATAACTTTTAAACTTCATTGGAGTGTTGTTGTAGACTGCATATTCACCTGAAGTTGCAAATATTAATACTGCTGCAAACTAGCAATATTTACAAAAGATATGAAGTCGTACTCTATTGTACTATTTAACTCTATATTACCACTTGTATTCATGAAGTACATTAGGAGTGTTTCACATTAGTTCTTTATTCTAAATGCTTGGTTCAAAAGTTTGATGAAATTAGGTACATAAAAATGAGTAAAGGAGAGTGGTAATTTTTGCAATGTTTTTTTCAATTAAAAAATAAATTTGTCATAACAGGGTTAAATCCACTCATTGAAAGTACAATAAAAAAAGCAGACAGATCAAGCTAAAGTCAGAGTGATTGTTTTCTGTTTGACAGGACGTTTTCAGCATTCCAGCTTGTTATGTGAGCTTTTATCTTCTGGAGCACGTCTCTTTGAGCTTTTCAATGATATGCTGCTTCACTGGCAAGTTCCACAATTTACTTTACAGCAGGAAAAAAAAATACAGGTTTGTACTATATCCCCTTTTTTTAATAAGAATATCCTAAGTTTGTAATTGTTGCTATGAAATCCATCTTATGTAGTTATTGTTTATGTTGTGCTGATAGCATTTATCAGGATAAAATATAATTTCTCATTGCCATGATGTTTCGTGTTCTGAAAAAAAATTCTTTACTCTGGTTTGTCCAAATATTGTTTAATATTCTATAAGAAATACTTATCTGTAAATTATCAACAACAGTACACTGAAAGGGAATTCTAACATGAGGTTTATTTTGGGACTATGAGTATGTTATTATTGTGGCTGGATATATTGCGACTATTGTTGGATATGTTGCAATTATATAGTGATATATTGTGATTATTGGTGGGTATGTTGGGATTATTGATGTTTATCTTGCAATTATTGGTAGGTATGTTGAGATTCTGGGTAGGTACATGAATATTGTGATTATTGGTGGGTGTATTGTGATTGTGGGTTGGCCTACCAGGGCTTTCCTCTTGTGTTAGTGGGATTCCTAAGCACGTAAGTAGTGGGGGAAATTTCTTTGCATTTTGTTTGTTGGTACAATGAGAATTAGCTTGGCTTTGAGGTACCCTTAGCAACTCATCGCAAAATTTGCAATGTTTATGGCAAGAAGTTTTATGACTAAACTTTAAGATAAGATATCACATTTTTCCATTCTTAATTCTGCTTTTCCTTGCGTATTTGAGTGGTCTATATGTCAACGTTTTTCACTAAAGGTTATTTTTTCTTTAGTTCTTTAGTTGGCTTGCCAGTTTGGTACATAAGTCGGAACTTAGGCCTATACGTCACGGAAATATACACTTACATGCGAAAATTATACTAACGAAAGATAACAACATGTATATCAATGTAATGTAAACAAAATGCATCAGGTTTACATTTGGGAATCATGATTAAAGTTCAAACGAGAGTGAAAACAGGAAAAAAATTACGGAGCGCGGAGATGACAACGAAAGCTACAATCCAACAAGACGTACTGAGTGAGGAACTTTCTCGTTTATGAGCCGTGTTACCATGTATTTAACTGCATGAGCAAAAAAAAATTACGCTCGGTTCTCAAGCCATGAACGGATCGCCGTAAAGCGGAACATGAGTTAATATTAATTATGCACGCTCGTTTGTTACGACGAGTTGCCGTAAGTCGAAATGCCGTAAACCGGGGCGCCCTTTATGTATATTGATGAGGTCAGGAGTTCCAATGAAGGTGCGTCTTTTAAGAGCATGTTTTCTGCCAGCCCTTACTTTAACTGAGAATCGAGTTAAAATTGAGCTTAGAACTCTTAAGGTATGATCACTTGTGCAGAACAGTAGCTGGTGAAATTGTTTCATTCAGACATATGGTGTGCAGTAACTATCAAGTACATTACCTTACTTCTGTAGTATGATTGTTGTATCAACTGTTTGGAAGCAACTTTGTTCTTATTCCACATCACTCAAACTAGAGATGCTCCATGAAACTGCTCAGCCAAAATCACAGTTCAGTAAGAAACTTGCAAAAATCAGTTTGTGTTATATCATAAAATTAATTTTTTATCCAATTTTGTGATTGTGGGACGGCTACTTTGGAATTAAGGAATAGCTCTTTATATATGATATCAGTCATCACATTTAATTTATAATTTTAAAGTGATCCTGATTTCTTTAAGCATTCCTGTTAATTTTGGTGGGTCCTTCAATGGAGTACAAAACGAAAATGGTGAATGGGTAATTTTCGCTAACGATTAGGTTAATCTTATTTATCATTATTTTTTGTTCTAGACTGCAGGGCCCGAATTGGTATTGTTTGTGTTTGTTTGATAGTGCCAATTATTTTAAATTAGTATATTTAATTTTTCTAACTAGATCTGGTCTCAATTTTTTTTTTGTGTTTACTCCTGCAAATCATGCTTGAATTACTCCATAACAGCTGATGTTCACAATCTGAATTTGGATGGAGCAGTTCCAGTTGAGCATGGCTACTCTCTTGCAGTTTCTGCTCTGCGTGCTGGAGGGCGTCGAGGTGGTGGTCGAGATTGGGGCGCAGCAGATCTGGGGGGACTTGGGTCGGTGGGCCGTGGTGGCTGCAATTCAGCTCATAAAGTAAGGCATTTGCTTCTATGAGGCTTAAAATAAGTGAATAAGTTTTACTTAATGATTGGTACAGAGTTATGCTAAGATTTGAATAAAAGCCCTGTTGCAACTCCTAAAATTTTTAATTGCGTTGGAGATTCATTTTCCAGAATTTTAAGTTTCATTATAATGAATAATACATACACGTCACAGTAAGCCTCATATTGCGGAGACTTTTCAGGTTTCTAATATTTTCATAGTCAGTGGTGATATTGAACATTTCGATTGTACTTGTAGAAATTTTGGGGAGTTTCTTCAAGTACTACACATTACATCAAAAACTATTACTGAGAAACTTCAAGACATCTCAAGCTATGAACTTTTTTCCCGTTAAAATTGCTGCAACTTGGAACCAGCTGCCAGAAAACATAGTTTCTGCTGGGACTGTGAACACATTCAAAAATCGTCTCGATAAATTTTGGATTACGAACCCCCCCAGTACTACATCCTACTAACTATGTCCCTAACTCCTTAAGGTTAATGTATGATTGAGATAAATGCTCGTGACATAAACGCCTGTGCGTGAGTGATATGTGTGCACACGACTAAATTGACTAACGTGGTTAAGGTGTACGTGCATGACTGATGGATTTACTTTTAGACGGCATGGGACTTCGGTATTGAACCAAGAATGGGCCAAACGGCTCGTTCCTATTGCCTTATTGTATTCTATTCTATTCTACTTTGACGTGCTTTGATGGTTTTTGGACAATGATGGTGGGAATATCACCTCATCAATTGCTTTGTATCAGTTTAAGATTGAATTGCAATGTAACATCGGCTGCGTCCTAAAGTCAGGTGTAAAATACTAATACTTGCCATGCACATCATTCCCCTTCAACACCTCACTACCTTTGAGAAATTATTTTATAAAACAAGAAAATTTTCCATGAAGTCTACCACCATGCTATAATTATCCAGATCTTGCACACGATCTTGAGTATAAATCTGCCTTCAATAACACGTTTCCTGCGGTGACAAACCGGTGCAAATCATTACTTTCTACACGTAGTCACTAGAAGGGTCTGTAATATTTACACCTAACCTAGCCCAATTGTGCAAGAAATGTGTTAAGGATGATTAATAGTGTTAGGTGATTCCTCGTAGTGCTACTATTTTTGCTCTACAGAGGCTTATAATGATTTTTACAATGTTAATCAAGTGCCATAATGCTAGAAAAAACAAGATATGGTAGTATGTGCATTTATTACGCTATTGTAACTGAAGGAGAGGTAGAAAGAGATAAATATCAGCTGGTCTGTGGATTCATTACAGTTGGCAGATGAGGAGTTGTTCAAACGGTAAGACGTTCCAACTCTGACATATGGCCGATAAAAGAGTGTTTCATGTCAAGATAGCTGTTTGTGATCAAGTGATAGCTTGTGAATGAATGACAATCCCAAAGGCAAACTCTGATGACTTTGAAGAATAATAAACAACCTTAACCTTAATCTAGTTGCTCTTTTGGTCTAGTGGAATTTCTGACCAGACTTGTTCATAACTTGCCAAAATGACGCACGATAAATTCTTGAAACGTTGAATCCATCCATAATTCGATATCCATGACATAGCGTTGTTTGTATGTGAGCTGCTTGCTAATATTTGAGACGTAAGTATTGGATTCTACCCTGTTGTCTGTATGGCAGCCACTTGCTAACATTTCAGACGTAAGTATTGGATTCTACCCTGTTGTCTATGGCAGCCACTTGCTAACATTTGAGACGTAAGTATTGAATTCTACTCTGTTGTCTGTATGGCAGCCACTTGCTAACATTTGAGACGTAAGTATTGGATTCTACCCCATCTGCTTCTTGGAATTCTATCGATATCCATAAAGCTATTCTCATGGAGCTTCCTTTCAACTTTGGTACTTTATCAACATCCACACTCTGCATCTCATTGCGAACACCTCCACTAAAGAACCCAAGTTTCAAATATTTTAATTTGTGTGCTAAATTTTGACATAACTTAAGGAACGTTTCTGAAATACTGGTACAGATTTTTACCACAACTTTGTTTGTTATTTAATTGCACCGATTAGTGCAACGTTTTGTGTTGATGTGTATTAGACCTCATATCTACTGCTAGCTTATTTACCTTTAGGTAAGTGGGTACAAATTGTCAAGAAATGTTATGATCATTGCTTCGTTGCTACAAAGATTAACCGTCCACGTATTTCAGACTGATGTGGCGGTTCATCCTTCTGTTCCGAAAGAAGTTGTCGATACTGCCGTACTCGTCGGAGTCTCCTGTGAACAGGGCGGTGTGCCTCAAGCTCATCAGCAACAACAATAGTGACTTGTGTGAGGGGGGAGGCCAGGGGTCTTCTGCTGCCACCTTCCTCGACGCTCACCGCAAGCCAAGTGAGAGCTCAACTTTCAGGCTCTCAATGACTTCTTTGAGAATTTTGTTCTTTGTTTATTTAAAAACATTTCCTTGCAGTATTTTCAGAACTAGTTTAACAGAAATTATGAGGAGCTATTATACTAGCACTGGAAGGAGCGGAGTAAATAACCATGACACCTGACTTGGAGTTCTCGTGAATGAGTTCTTGATACAGTAAATGCATGTACAGTGGAATTTTTGCACCAAGAAACTTTCAATTAAATATACATGCAATGAATTAAAAATATTGCTATTCATATAATAATTGTGTGCATGTGCATAATGACGAAATATACATAGAAAACAAAGAAAGCTCAGAATGAGTTAAAATACGTTTTTCAATTTTTAGGACTGTGTAAAGTATTAGCATAAAACAAAAATAATACATTAATATTCGTTTAATACATCGTAGGATAGTCATTATTTACTTCAACAGAAACTAATAGTTCATAATTTTCAATTGATGATTTGCAAATTCTTGTTGGTATTTTATTCCATTCTTCTTCACGTTTATTCGTAAGGCCTGGGATCTTTGTTAGAGTACTCGAGTGAATTTGAATTTCTAAATAACTCTAAAAATTCTCTCATGGATTTGAATTTTAAAGAATGCTTCAAATTATCTATTGAGTGTGGGGACTTACTTGGCCATTCTAATGTATTGACATTATTTTCAACGAAATTTCTTGGTAGATTTTGCTGTCTGCTTTGGAACCTAAACGAACAAATTTATTTTCAAAATATCTTGATGTACTGCGGCGTTCATGCTACCATCTGTTACTGCTATATTCCCAGTAGCTTTAGGAGCGAAATGCCAGAAACCCTGACGCTTGTCAATACTAAATTTCATTTTTATGCTGTCACGTTCCCTTATCATGATGATAATCTTACTGTATGAAGTACCATTGCAGGATGTCCTGTTCATATATTTTAGGTTGGAAATAAGAATTGACTACGTCAATGGTACAATCTAGAATATTCTATTGGAAAAATCTTGAAACTGAAAATAATATAAAATTTGAAAATCTAAAATATACATCGTACTAATACTTTTTTTACTCCTAAAAATTGAAAAATGTATTTTCATTTGTTTTATCAGTGCTTTCTTTATTTTATGCACATGTTTGTCATTATGCACATGTATTCAATTATTATATGAATGACAACTTTTTTGATTTGTTGGAAGTATATAACATTAGAAATTTCTTGGTATAGGAATATTTATTTCCCGTAACTCTACGTCACTTGAGTGACACAGGACCCCGGCACTCCTGTATTGTGCTCCTGCTTATGTTCTGTAACTTTATGCGTTGTGGAAATGAAATTCGAAGCTCTAATGGAAGTTTTTCAATGTCATTGTACGATGGGATACTTTTCAATCAATGCACCTCACTTTTGCCATTGCTGACCGAAGTTATTGACTTTATTGATTTGTAATCAACATTGTGAGACCGTAGGCGCGATCTAGTCCGAGCTACTGAAGTTTTAGAAAACTTGTGAAACTATTACTATTCCGAATTCACTTGAATTTTCTAGAAATTGTTAGTGTTGAAAATTATGCGCCACTCAGGTTGCTACACAAGGGTGTTTCATATTTTCTTTTCCTCTGTTACTTGCATTTTTCTGCATCCTTTTATTTACTTGAATCGCTTCATACATGTTTCTCTCTTATTTTTCATAGAAGTCCACCAGAAGTCCTCTCTCCCTATCCCACTTTGAACATTGTTTTATTACATTTTATATTTTGTAGAACATCTACCGTCATGTGAAGGCAGAAAATAGCAAATTATGTTATTTTTCTTTTCATTTGTCCCTTCTACCTTTTTTTATCGTATTCTTTCCTCATCCTTGTCCTTGTTTTGTACCGTTACTTCTGTGTACATGTGTTGCGATTCAGTTCTTTCAATGTTTTGACGAGTTGAAGTGTAATGTTAACTCGTGTTCCCGTGATATCAAGGATGAAAACATTGCACATTATGTTTATACTCGTCTAGTGCTAGAACCCGTTCTCTTAAGGGCCAAAGTTGATTTCATGCACGTATTTATGTTGGCACCGTGGTCACATGCTACTTCAGGCACAAATACATGATACGGTTCATAAGACTTATTAATGACTGTTTTCTTGCTTATTTTCTCGATGTTCGATTCAGTTTAAATATTTATATAAAGGAAAAGATTAACAAGAAGGTAGAATTATTGATGAATGCTTCGCGGGTATTATAGTTTTAATAATGCTATGTGACTTCTACATCTGTTGGACAGTTATCAAATAAACGTGAGTAAATAGCTCGAAGTGGCTGTGCTCGTAAGTAAACAAAGATTAAATTGTTTTTTACATAGCTCAGAAGAGTCTTTCTTTTCAAAGTTAGCGTTAGGTCATTGTGAATTGAAATAAATGAACATGGTTCATGTGTAGACGAAACGAAGCTGCCTCACAGTGGGCATGTGATGCGCGCTGTGCACTCGCTGCCTCCACCGCACCTGCGCACTTTTGCCGTCACCCAGCGCCAGCAGCAGCAGTTGCATCAAGCACCGTCACCGTCACCGCGCTCTAGCAAGCGCTTAGTTGCCGAGGTGAGAGAGTTAGCGCCCTACACAATTGTATTTGTTTGCTGGTCAAGGCCAGTGAGATATTTGGCCGTTAAGATACTCGTGCGTAGTGATCGTAATTACGTTTTTCATCCCAATACCATTGCGGTTTGAAAGCGAAGATGCCCATTGTTAAAGAGAAAAGTTTCTTTTGGAGAAAGCTGGTAGTTCAGGGGTACAAACATGTTTCCAATTCATTTTAGTGCTGTGAATAATTTTTTATTTTATTTTTATCTGGAGGACGCCGAGTTGTACCACCATATCTCTGTAACAAAGGTTCATTGGACAAAATTAAGTATCAGACTGGGTTGTAATTTGTGTTCATCTCTAAACTGTTTCCTTTGTGTGAAATTTAGGTATTAGCATGTGTTGCTATGAGCGACCCTGTTAGTGAATTTTTCCTTCCCCTGGTCATTTAAAGATTACCTTGACGCTATTTAAACGTGGCTAACGTAGAGTTAATTTGTTGTTCTTGCTGATTGCTTATACTTGGTGATAAGTTACACTTTTTTGTTAATTCTTACTTATTCCTTTGTGATACAAAAATCTTGGTGATTTTACCAAAACATTTTATCTAGCCTTTAAATTATACAGTACCGGGAAAACATTTTGTAGTGTTTGTAATATGGGAGCGTGGATGCATGTGAGTCATGCTGACCAGGACACTGGACTTGGACTACACTGCTCTGTGTTGCTGTCATGCGTGCTTTAGTGTGCCCTCTTGTGGTTGTTCTCTCGATTAACCCTTTTGCTACCGTTGGGTTAATACAGGGTGTCTCAAAAAAATGTACTCACCCTTTAACCGTTGCGAACATGCTGTCTTCTTTGTGTTGCAGGTGTGAGGTTCGAACCTTTGCGAACATGATTCTTTAATCACATTTAATCATGTTCGCAAAGGTTTGAACCTCACACCAGCAACACAAAGAAGACAGCATGTTAGCAACGGTTAAAGGGTGAGTACATTTTTTGAGAAACCCTGTATGTCCCAAACAAACTTCAAAAATCATTCTCTTTAGTCCCCTATTCTAAATGTTTCGTTCAAAGCTATGGCAAAATTACATAGAGATCAGTAAAGATGAGTGGTAATTTACGCAATATTTTGATCAGTATGAAAATAATTTAGTTGTGAAAGGGTTAAAAGAATATTAGTCTCTTCAACACTCTTTCAGTAAGACTTGTAAAGAGGGGGGGGATTGTGAATCTGATTATTTACGTGACAGTTAGAATAGAATATGATACCAGAAACAAGTCATTTGGTCCATTCTTGTGTGTTGCCGCTCAAGTCCCATACATACGTTGATGGTTACACACGTACGTTGTACAATTTTGCAAGTACGCAACTGTGTGCTGATTCACATGTTACTTCATATTACAATTACGATGGGGTATAAATAAAATTTCCTTTCGTAAATTTGAACCACATCTCAGATAGACAGCACGGAAAAAATTTTGCCTGGTTTCTTGCGTTGATCGGGATTGCCGTTATTGAGGGTTGGCTGCCTTCGTGGCCCATCCTTCCCGTACCGAGTTCTGTTTTGACGTGTAGTTGTTGGAAACCTCGTAGAAATTCTCAATGTTTGTGGAACTTGACGAAGCATTTGCACTTTATATCACGGTTGATGGGATGCCTTTGTAGGCCCAGCTTATGAATGGCTCACCAAACAGTGTAGATAAATGCTTTATTATTATCATGTAGGTATTTAATTTCAGTGGATTAGGTTTATCAACTATAAAAATTTTATGCTATAGAAATTTATAATAATCTGGTAAAGGTGTGAACTCATAGGCACTCGCATTTCAGAATGAGAGAATCTTTTAGCTGTGATGGATGAGTTTACATTATTCTTGAGTCTAGCCTTGTACTCGTATGAGAAATTTTTGAATGTACTGTACTAGTGCCGGTAAGCTTAAAGAAAAAGAAAAAATATCATCGAAATTTTATTAAATTAAATCAGAGAACGATACATGTATTGTTTCATAGAAAAGAAAGAACAATAGTGAATTTGACAAGAGTTTTAGGTTTTTCTTACTCAATGAAATTAATTTACAAAATGTAAGAAGAACTTAAAACTCTTAAAAATGTTGTCTAATTTTCATTCTTATTGTTAATATTTGCAGGTAAGACACCTATTTAAGTTTGTTAACCACTAAAATAATTAAATACCGGTTAGTGGTTTATTTGAGGAATTTCGTAACTTTATTCGAAATAATTGCTCAGCAGGAGAAATAAATCACGACTCCTGCACTTCATAATCTGAGATTAAGAATGATAGACCACACACAGTTCACTGACCACCAATGTCATCTGGAAGGCTAAAATTTGCTAACACTTGACTAGTGTAAAGTTACTGTTACAACTTGATTACTAAATACAACTTAAAAATTACATGTATGTGTTCGACATATTGCACGTAAAATTGGAAAAAAATAATTGTAACAATTGATTTTTTGTTTTGTGGGTGTGATATACATAGGTCAGAAAGAAACATTAGGGCCCAGTGTTCAATTCCATGTATAACATTTATTCTGTCTGAAATATGTATCAGCAGCAGGACTGAGATAACATAATGCAGTGATATTTATTAACGTTATTAATAACTATATGGACACGAGTAAAGGATAAAAAACCGTCGATATAAAAGCGGAATTCTTTTCATGTTTTTTTTTTAACCATCTCATTCGCAATACGTAGTCTAGCTTGTTAACACCGTTAAGACAACTTAACTACCTGAACAATACGACGATTTTCAGGTGATGTACGCATTGAGACCAATGAGCCACTTGACCTGTTCGTACTTCTTCGGGCTGCAGTCGTGGGTGCCTTTCTTCGTGTCTCTCGGTATCGACGTTGGCAGGTCAGTTGGGTAACTGTGCAGTGAATTTCCTGATTAGCTGGTTACTTCCTGACTGTAGTCACTATTCCAACTCTTATTTGGTTCGTTCTGAACGGCAAGTTTGAGCTCTCCATTCATTCCATGTGTTTAAACAACCTGAATGCAGAATAATTTACTCGCTGACCATAGTAGTCCCTATCGCTTTACTCTGCTCAATTTACCAGAATATGTCACTTTTACGACGTGTCTCAAGTATTAAATTTCACATACATCTATTCACCCTCAGATGTATTTACTGTGTATCTCAAAGTACTGCACTATTGTTACCGGGTGACATCATCGGTCTTTTAAACTCGTTTTAGCTTTTTTCCAGTGAGATCTACATCTCTGTACTCATTTCTAGTCCTCGTGCCTGTTATTCGTAATATTTCTTCTCCCTCAATGAAGCATTCTGTTCATTCTTCCATTTGCAGAACACACTGTCCTAAACACTTAATTTATCTAGTTGCTTTCGGCATCTCTATGTTTTACATTAGATCAAAGTTTCGATTCTAAAACATTATCACCTCATTCTTGATCTCATTTGGAATAGAATAGAATAAGGCAATAGAAACGAGCCGTTTGGGCCATTCTTCGGTCGGTGCCGTCTAAAGTAAGGGCATCAATCATGCACCTACATCTTAATCCTGTAACAAGGACTACTATAACCAGGACGTGCACCGCCATGTAATTGACTGCTGGAGCGGAGGCCAGTTCACTGCGTTCAGTTATCCTCCATCTGTCATAGTGCGAACGTTGTCGTAGTCTGTCGCTCGGTTTGAATCGGAGATTGTTGTTTGTTTCGAGGCACATTGCTGCATTTCTAAGTGGATACTGTTTGTTTACAAAGTTTATTGCTAATTATATGTATTAAAAATGCCGAACAAGTGAGGGGTTATGAACTGTCGGGGTAATTACAATAAGGAGAACAGGCGTCGCACAGTATCTTCAATGTGCCTGTTTCATGTCTGCCATCTCCAAAACTCACACTTCGTCCGGCGAAAGCTGAAGACCAACAACTGAGGTATTTTCTTCAGAAGGATAAGATTACTTCATTTGATGCTTTCAAACCTGAAAGTAACCTGCAGAAGCAGTACAAGAACTTGATTATTTCAAGATCGAAAGAAAGGTTTGTGTGTTTGTTAATGACCGACAACTTCAGTGAATGCAGCATTCACTGTTATATTTTATTTTTTTACTCTCTTTCTCTGATATGTAACGCCCGTTCATATTAAACACGATATATACAGATAACTTTAATAATGATTAAATTAAATCGATCATCAGGAAGCCATACCATACGGTCAACAAGTAATTAGAAAATACAATTTCAATTTAATAATAATCACAACTTTATGTTTTAAGTTTTCGCTCTCATAATTTTCCTTTTTCGGTCTTTCTCGGATGTTAAACATCCAATTCAGTTAAATGTAATGATGTCAAGTCTAAGCTGTACCTAAAGAAAATATTTCGCTTATCACCTAAAATGCGTATATACCTACCACGTTAGAATTTATATGTATCACCAATGATTACCTCTTAAGTCATTATTGAAAAAGCGAAGTTTCATTTGTTTCCCCATGTATATTTAACGTTCATTGCGTGATGTGAATGTTTACGTATACCCGTAGGTACTGCTGTTGTATCATCTATGATACTATGCATAGAATACTTACCACTTAAAGATTTTATGATAAGGCATCTTTAAAAACCGATGCTGTTACATTTCTTATGTACCAACTTTATTGGAAATATACGTTTTTGTTTTGTTTGTTTGTCTGTGATTGTCGAAAACAAGCCCACTTTGTGTTCCCCGCTAACGCTCAGTGCGTTCAAGAACGGCATTAGTACCACTGTTTAAGACACTTCATCCCAACAATGGTTTTTGCTTCTATGTCTGTTTGTTTATATGCGTGAATGTTTGTATGTTTGGTTGTTTGCATTGGAAAAGGTTTAACTATAATCAATTTGTAAAGTCTAAAACTGCAGCAACTCGGCTTTCTATAAAATGGCCACTAAGCTCATACAATAATACATGTTAAGTCCGGTTAAAATTGGTATTTCAAGGCATTAGAGTGCTTTAAACCATTTAAAATTCACTGTAAAACCTTATTATCCCTTCTATTGCTTGAAAGAAGTATTATTTGATCTATTTTTCCGATAGAAAATGTTATGTTACTAAGAATGCTATAGCCTCCGCTACCGTAGTCAGCTACGCGGCGATGCACGTCCTGGTTATAGTAGTCCTTGTCCTGTAAGTAAATTCAGTCACGTACACGCACTTAACTCACGCACAGGCATTTCTGTCACGCGAATTTCTCTAATCATACACTGGTCCTTGATTTCCTGTTATTAACATTCATTTTACAGGGGGCTTATTACTGTATATAATTTATTTTCTTAGTGAGCTACTGATGCTGTATCATTAGGTAAAAGTAACTAATAAATTAATTTGCTCCATTATCTGTGCCAAGTTTTTGATAACTAAAAATTCTAGCATTCATCTCTTACTTACAGTACTATCTATTCATATTAATTTATTTGATAAGTTTTCGGACATGTTGGAGGGTACCTTTCTAAGAAGAATTGTTAAATTTATAAAAGAGAAGAGCGTAATTTTCAGTTATCTTGCCTTTAAGATGTGGTTTTTAATTAAAAAAAGTTTCAGCCTGAGTGACTCTGAGACCTAGATTTTTTTTTTATACAGAAACTTTATCGTTACAAAGTGGCATCGAGTTTCTAGCACATCCAAATGTGGATTAAATAGCCATGGTGCTATACTAATTTTTCCCAATCCCACCTATTTACTACTCGAGCCACTTACCTTTTTCCCAATTACATATAACACCATTATTTTAGTAAGAAATTTCTGTCAGTAATGTTCTAATCGTTTTGACAGTTTCATCACATGACGCTCTAATCAACTCTACCATACGCCTTCTCAACACCTATTGTTACAAAACTCTTGCATATGTTTTGAATTTTTAATTCTCAATTTAGATTTGCGGTAAATACTTTAGAGGGCATCGACTTACATTTAAAAAGAATGCAGCATATTTTTTTACTAATTGAATTTAGTTTTGATTCATTCGTCTTTTACTGGCTGGCACATAAACTTGATGCCTCACTAACATACTTCTTGCACAAAAAAATAGACCCGCAGCGAGAACTTGTTTTCTGTATTAGCGATATTACATCATTGATTTTTTAACTTGTCTTTAAAGAGATCTGTGTGTTTTGCGTGCGTTTTTGCCAGTTTGGAGCTTCATAGAAGGAACGTGCTGCTGACACCCCAAGAACACGCTGAGGTACAGAAGCGCTACAGGACTGTCCTGCTCTACCTGCTGCGCTGTCCAGCGTACGAGCGAGTCACCAAGCGCAGGCTGGAGACCATACTCTCCTCGGTGGGCAACACCGTACCCTTCACTCACCAACTGTGCCAATCCATTGTTCAATACATTAACTACTGGCAGCAAATATATGGTCACAGCTGGAGTACTTAATGTGTGAGTAGTGGTTTTCAGTTGTATGACTGCATCAGATTTGTAGCTCTAGTGAAACATCCACTGTTTTCTCCTCTTGGAGTTGAACGGATTGCTCTAGTGTGTGGAACATCATTTTGTTACTCTGATGTGAATGATATTTTTTACACAACTTTTATGGACTCGGTTGCATCGTTGCAATAGTTTGCCTCATCGTTCGCCTATATCTGAGAGCTGCTCTTAGAAATTGAATCTTAACTGATTTTCAGTGTCTCGAAAGAGACGGCTTGCTCTTGGTCATGCAAAAGTATGATCAGATTTTAAATTATTTTTAGCAATTGTTTGGTCATCACTCAGATTTTCGCAGTAAGCTTCAATAGAATATCAGGTTTCTGAGATTTCAAGTGCAACAATTCAGCATCAGTTTTGAAAAACTGAGTCTGCGTGTATCGTGAGTTGTTGGAACATATGCAGATTAGGTTAGTGAATTTAAGCCACTCTAGTGAAATACGAATGAACAAAACTTCCATGATAACATGAATTATACCGCATTATTGAACCATCGTAAATTACTGTTATTTTGCACCGAGTCACTAGGGATTCCCAGGCTATTTATTCTATCTCAAGGTTTAGTCAAGTCTGATTCTAAAATAGTATGCTAGTTAAAAATTCCTCAGAGTTTTGATCGTAATATTATAGAACTTTTCTGTGATACTAAATTCGAACATTGATGTCCGAACATTGTGTACAACCTGTTTTTAATACATACCGTCTCTGATAATTTGACAGGCCCACCAATGGTAGGAACAACTAAATATCGATTTCCCTATGAAAGGTAAGTGCACAAAAAATGTCGTGCGTTCGGTGACGTGAATAATTATTTCACACGATTTTCAATATACTCTGAACCAATAGGTATAGAATTGAAAGTCCTGACGTTTTGCTGAAAGTTCCGAGTCACACTATAAAATGTGATAAACTCTAGAGATTCTTTCATCAGTGAAGCTTCGTAGCTGTTTCGTGGAAAATGAGTAACTAGTCATTCTAAATTATATTGTCAGACGTAACTTTCATTAGTGCTGCGCTGAAGATTGTCTTAATATTTTTTCTCATTTTATGTGTTAATCCGTATATGTTGTGCGTTGATAATATTTTGTATTTTAAGGTCTTCTAGCTGCTACAGCTTAAGTGGCCCAAAGTTAAAGTTTTTACTATTTTGGGTTCTTCTGAAAAAAATTCTACGCGTGCAATAATCTCAGTGTTGGGAAATATTAGTTTACTAATTTTTATGCGCGTTGTTTGATTTGACGTTCTTTTTCACATTTTTTTGGGAAGTTTTGGAGCCGATGATATTATGAAGCGAATCGATTGCTATTTACAGTGAATAGTAGAGTGTGTGCTTGAATCGGGAATTAGGTAATCGGATTTCAGCACATTTGGGGCTAAAACAGGATTGTTTTATGTTTCCGCAGTTATTAATTTTGCGTAAAAATGTGAGCAAAATGAATGCTTCTGTTTTCGTTAAGATCAAAACTCATAAAAGTGGATGGTGGTATATTTGGAACTAGTCTATCACTTTTTACTGGTGATACAGAAAAGAAATAGTGGAGTATTGTGACTCCTTTGGAAGAAATGCAATTAAAGAAATTAAGAGCGAAGGAATGAAGTATTATAGAACGAGCATGTTGGAGAGAGAGATATGAATAAGAGGTTGAACGTAGCAATTTCAGAAAACCAGTGAGAACATGTGTATCTCAAGTTGTGTATCGCTACAAATGTAACGATGGAGGACGAAGTGGGGTAGGAGGAAGGTACGCGTATAGGTAGCATTGATAGAAGCCAAGGACTACTACCAAGAACCCCTTCATGTAGCTGACTACGGTAGCGGAGGCCAGTTTACTGACCTCAGGTAACCTCCACCTGTCATAGTGCGAACATTGTCGCAGTCTGTCGCTCGGTTTGAATCTGACATTGTTGTTTGTTTCGAGGCACATTGCTGCATTTCTAAGTGGATACTGTTTGTTTACAAAGTTTTTTACTTATTATATGTATTAAAAATGCCGAACAAGTGTGGGGTTGTGTGAACAAGTGAAATCCCTCCCAGTATCTTCAATGTGCCTGCTTCATGTCTGCCATCTCCAAAATCTGCATCTCCCCCGGCGAAAGTGGAAGACCAACAACTGAGGTATTTTCTTCAGAAGAATAAGATTACTTCATTTGATGCTTTCAAACGTGAACGTAACCTGCAGAAGCAGTACAAGAGCTTTTATTATTTCAAGATCGAAAGAAAGGCTTGTGTTTGTTCATGACCGACAACTTCAGTGAGTGCAGCCTGTCTGTGATTTTCGAAAACAAGCCCACTTTGTGTCCCCCACTAACGCTCAGTGCGTTCAAGAACGGTATTGGTGTACCACTGTTTAAGATACTTCATCCCAACTATGGTTTGAGATCGTATACGCAGTCCAACGAAACTGTACGCTTGGCAATGAACTATGTATGGAAGTTGGTATTTTTGACGTCTGTTGGGACTTTTATCGCAGAAGCAGTTTTCCATGAATAATTATTGTTTTGCTGTTCAATCATACCCGAAGTGTAATTATGAACAGCTCAGAGACATTTTGGTGCTGCCATGCAAACGCAAGCTGCAGTACATCACTTCATTTATTGACAAGGACCAGGTGCTGAGGGAAACATTTGACAAAGTCCAGACACTGCAACAGAAGAATGTGTTTCTCTTGGTAGTTGAAGTACAGATTCGCCCAACTGTTTCAATTTCTGGTGGGTTGCTGAGTGCATGGCCGAGAACATCAGTATTCTGACGACTACACTCACTCTATTTGCTGTCAACGCCTCAAATTTGCTGTCAACCCCTCAGAGAAAGCCTAGCAGAATTCAGTCCTTCAGACCTCTGACAAGATGGGCCGGTTGGCTGACTAATCGTTGCAGTTTGGTAGGTTTTTGCTTCTATGTCTGTTTGTTTATATGCGTGAATGTTTGTATGTTTGGTTGTTTGCATTGGAAAAAGTTTAACTATAATCAACTTGTTAAGTCTAAAACTGCAGCAACGCTGCTTTCTATAAAGTGGCCACTAAGCTCATACAATAATTCATGTTAAGTCCGGTTAAAATTGGTATTTCAAAGCATTACAGTGCTTTAAACCATTTAAAATTCGCTGTAAAACCTTATTATCCGTTGTATTGCTTGAAAGAATTAATTTTTGATCAATTTGTCCGATAGAAAATGTTATGTTACCAAGAATGCAATGGCCTCCGCTACCGTAGTCAGCTACATGGCGATGCACGTCCTGGTTATGGTAGTCCTTGATAGAAGCATAAAAGTCTCTGCATGAGTGCGAATTCGCCTGTATTAAAAAAGCTACGTAGAAATAATGTGGAATACAAAGAGGACACAGAGTTGTTGTTGTTCGATTGTGAGTGCTGAGTATAGGGGTTCAGATTTTTTATACAGCTTTTGCTCTGTTCGGAAGTAATGGTCTGAATATGATGAAGTAACGCAAATTATGTATTATACTTTAATGTGCATATTTCACCCCTCATATTTAGCAAAGGCCATGGTGCAAAAAATTTCCCAAGATTTAGTAGCGCAGCGCGTCCCAGAAGGAAGAAAACATGACTTTCTAAATTTTACTTTAACTCCTTTGTTTAACTTTCTATCCCAACAGTAAAAGTAACTAATTATGTCTTAGTACCATAAATATTTAAAGTATTTTATTTCACAAATATCATATATTGTCCTCCGTTACAGTTGTCTTTTCCGGTTAGATTTGCAGTCTTCACCTTAGCAACTGTTTCCTTAGGTCAAGTGTCTTGTGTTTTAACGACAACTTAAGAAAGCTTTTTCATTCGTCTCCGTTTAGGTATACAGCGGTACCTCGACATAAGCAAGTGCTAACTTACGAATTATTTAACGTACGAATGGTCATTTGGTTCAGATTTCCTCCCATGGAAATCTGAACTAAAAAACATTCGTACGTTGGGCGGAAATCTGAACTAAATGACCATTCGTATATTAAATAATTCGTGTTACGACATTCGTATGTCGAGGTACCACTGTATATTGAATCTCTTCTAAGAGAACGTTTGTGATTTTCTTCGTCTGATTTATGAATTGTACAAAGACGCCTAAATTTTATTCCTTCGTTTGTTTGTTCGGAATGATAAACAGCATTAACTCTTTGAACGACAACAACCGGTATACTGGCCCCGTTGAATGTGCGAAGCGTTAATGAGCGAATTATTTGATAGTTGGTGAGCCTGCCAATGATTGCATGGTATATGATAGTGATGTTTTGTTGATTTGTTCATTAGACCTGTGTTTATTGTAGAATATATCATGCGAAAATTGAATTCCGTGTACAGTTTCGGATTTTTTTCAACTACCCAGAATATTTTTGTATGTCAAATTTCAAGACAAAAGATGTTTGAAAATAATTTTGTTTCATCACCTCAGTGTAAAATACCCCTTCTCTGGTTGAAGGACTATGATTGTTTGTCCTTGCGCAGGCACGGCGATAACTTCTCCAGGTCAGTCTACTGAAGGAGGCTGACCTTCAGTGTGCGGTGAAGACTTTCTTCTCAGGGGACATGTAGGATTTCTAAATATCATTTGGGGAAGAATAAATGCTGTTGTTAATTTACAGATTCTTGGAGATGCGGCGCTTCCAAAAGAGATCTTTGTTTTTTTTTGAAGTGGAAAATATAATGATAATAATTGCAGAAGTCTTTTGTGGGTTGAATTAGTAATTTTTGATTTCAATTCTCCCTATTATTTCTGCTCCAGTAGTAGAACTGTTTCTAGGCAAAAAAGTTCCATAGTTCGTTCAAATTGCGTGTAGCGTGTAGCTACTTAGTGACCAGAAAATAGACAGAAATGAAGATACTTTTGCAATAAATCGATTGCACAGTACACAGACGTTCTCAAATGAAGACATAGAAAGAGAAAAGCAAACGCCAACAACGAAGCCTATACAACTCTTGCAACAAGTATAGCAAATTCCGCTCTTCAGTAGCTACGGTTCCCACTACGAGTTCAAATTTACGAACATACACTAACGAAGATAACACCTACTACCTTCTTACCTTCATGTGTGTGGCTAATAAATTCAGAGTCTTCTTTAGCACATCTTTCAGAAGTTTCGAGGAGAAAAGAAGAACAAGCGTAAACATTATTACCTAGTTAACTCAAAATTCTACCCTCCCTCACGGGATGCATCACAATGATTGACTATATCTCGCGTCCGCCTCGCATGGCTAGCTTTCGAATACAAATACGATTAACTAGCAGCTAAGGTTCATTTCTGTACGACCAATTCAAACCAATGTATTCCTTTCACGCAAAAAGGTTATAGAAAATCGTCATTAGAGAAAATGCAACTTTTAAATGGTTTCTCCGAATAGTTATGCTAAAGAAAAATTATGGAATACCAACACTTCAAAGAAATTCAGTTTGAACCAGAAATATTGCCTCCACTCTTCTATAGTTATATTTTTGTGAGCAAAACGTACACTTGAACAAGTCTAAATAAATTTGATAAATGTAACTTCTTAGGGATTAATAATACATTGGCCGACAATATCCTAAGAAACATCTTTGGTATTAACACGTTCTCTTCTGCAAATCATAAATATCATTCATGTTTTTAAGGTTATAATTCTAGAGAAGCCTTACATATTTCATGACACTTTCACTATCTCTCCTCCTCCGAATAATTCATCCAGAGCCTAGGTTCCATAGATGTGCGTCAATAAATAGTCTTGCAAACTATTCGCGAATTAGACAAAAGACAATTCAAACGACCGTGACGCTTCTAAACACAGCATTGGAATGCTCAGCACACTGGCGTGGATATTACAAGTGTCTTCAAGCTATATTCTGTGAGCATCCAAAATTGATTGAAAATTAAGTGCATGAGTAATAGGGACAACTTCCACATTCATTATTTGAATCAATTCCATATCCATCGCTTATACAGCTTAAACATTTCACTGGGATACTTTTTCACATCTTTAATTAAAATTGGGTATATAATGGCTTCATGGCAGTGGCAGGCATGTTAAAAAGCGAAAAATAAAGTACATAAATAGATTTTTGGACACTAGTAGATTAGCTGCATGTATTAATAAGAAATGGAAAACCTAAGGCTTACTCATACGAACGAGTACTGATTGTACCATCATCGCTAAATCTACACAAAAAGGATAAATGTTGCGAACCCTTTCGAAGGAACAATCCTCTTCACATCGTTAAGAACTCCCTCGTTATTTTCATGAAAATATAAAAGAAAAGGTAGCAAATCTAATCATTTTTGTTAGTCACAAATTTCATTTGACCGAAATTTAAGGCGCGATTTCCCCATACGTCGAGAAAACTCGCAATATCTGCTTTTTTTAAACACTACACATAATTAAAACGAACAATTAAATTAAGTAATAAACATCAAAAAATAATAATATATGATACAAAAAACTTATAACAAAATCGTATATACAAATATAACATACGAACTCAAACAACGAAAATGTTCAACCAAGAGGCTTAACAACGTAGTAACTTTAAGACAAACTCGGAAATGAAAGTTAAAATTAAAATATATTAAATTGTTGACAAATGATCCAAATTCGAGCTTTAACATTTGTTAATAGTTTATGATTAAATACAAGATTTTGAACTCAACAATCCCCACCAATCCCGTCTCTAGATCAGTTAAAAATTACACCTGATTAAAATGTAGGCCTAGATAAAGACGACATTCGTAATTCTCCCAGTCCTATTCCACTGAATTCTCAACTTTCAAGATATTTTTGCTCCGAACTCCCTCAGTACGCATGAGTGCTTATGCGTACCTAGTGTACATACAATGTTATTTCTACCCAAGATCAGCAAGGTGGGAGGGATGAAAATGTTCTTTCAATGTGAGAGCGTTCTGAGTCTTCACCAGGCCTCCCTACACCTCATGTCCCTCTGCACAAACGAACAAGTAGTGCACTAGGGTGAAAACTCGCTTTGTCTCGACAAAGTTCGGTCCCTGAACTACTTTCACTGAGTTTGTATCTCAAAAAATTAACTTGTAAAAATGTGAAAAAGAATTAATTAACTACTAACGAACCGAGTGACAGGGAGAGATACTAGTGATCATTCTATTGGTACAGTTACATCCTGCTTCACACATCACCATTCAGCGATATCCAACAATGTAGGCTGGCTACGAATGTGTCATAAACCCCTTATCTCAAAATCTCTTACTACAGTGTATCTATGTAAAACTTTCTTGTAACTCGTTTTGAGTTTCTATTTATTAAAGCTCAAGAGATTTGTCTTTTCTGAAGAAAAAGATTCTGACCAAAAGAAAAAGATTGAAATTCAGTGGTTTAGAAGAAAAAGTAAGGCCAGGCACACACTTGACAAAATAAAAACGGATTATCCTACAATGTAAATAATACGTACCACCAAACTGCTAAAACAAACAAAACAGGTGTCGATCAGTGAGAAAATTCTACGTACGTGGTAGAAAACCTTGAATTTTGCTCCATCTATGGAATACACAGGACACGCTGGTATGAAAAGAGTCAGTTTATCTGGCAGTTGAGACCATTACACGTAGGCAGCAGAAGGCAAAGTGGTAGAAGAGCCAGAGAAGAGCTCTCTGTAGCCCATGAGGGTACGGAGAGTAGGGTGTGCGTAGCCAGTTACCTCTGTGTAGCGCTGCTCCGTCAGCGGCAGCAACACGTCCACCACAAACAGGCTATTCAGGCACACAATGCTCCTCTGCAATACATTACTTGATGTATTGAACACGATATGAAATACTACTCTATTTCGTGTATTGAATCTTAGCATTATGAATGGACTACCTCTAAAACCAAATTAATTGCATTCCTCGGCGTAGCCATAATTTTTAATTGTATCGAATCCAAATATATGCAAGAAGAATACCCAAAATTATGGAGTAATTAGAAATCTGTCATGCTCAGAAAAGAATACAAAAGTTTACTAAATTTTAATTCAGCTTTGGGGT
This sequence comes from Trinorchestia longiramus, assembly GCA_006783055.1. NCBI lineage: Eukaryota > Metazoa > Arthropoda > Malacostraca > Amphipoda > Talitridae > Trinorchestia > Trinorchestia longiramus. The sequence continues at coordinate 71,346 of VCRD01001745.1, forward strand.
TCAAACCACTCGCAGTTGACTAAAAATACGAATTTTTTCTTACAAAAGCAAAATTTCTCCTTATCAAGACCCAACAGCGAAATGAAAGACATTCTAATGGTCATCACCTTATCCTTGAGCAAAGGGTGCTGGACGGCGGCTTTACACTGAAGCAGCTGTGCTTCCAGCACGGCGGTGAGGGCGTGGGCGAGGAGCTGGTGAGCGTCAGGCCACACAACCAGCAGCCGCAACACGTCCTCCACAAACGCCACCATGACCCGCACCAGCTCCAGCACGCTGCTTGTCAGGCCCAGCACCAGCGAGTCTGTGGTGACACACAGTCGCCTCATTCAATCCCGTGTGGCACCATTAAAACATCATAGCCAACAAGCCAGGTTGGTCGGATGCTACACAAGCTGTGACACAGATCTTCATATCTGATAGTTATAAGATCTACATTCATAACAAAGCGTGTACACATAACGCCCCTGGCTAAAATTGCGCGTTGGTCTTAATAATATTCAGCATATTAGAGTAGAAGTAAGACCAGATCTAGCACAGGTCGAAAACATAAATATCGGAGGAATATCGGAGGCACCACCAGCTTGGTCGACACCACCAGCTTGGTCGACTACCACCAGCTTGGTCGACTGGTGAGCGAATCCGCTTGCGAGCGGGAAGACCCGGGTTCGAATCCCGCTGCCGCCATGGTTGACGCGGCTAGAATTACGGCATGGGACTTGGATAACCGAATAATTATCGAAGTGATTATACGACCCAAGAATGGACCAGAAGGTTCGTTCCTATAGCCTCATTCTATTCTATTCTATTCTAGGTAGGCGTAACAATAGAAGGGTAGCTACTTTTCAACACAATAAATATAGAAATAATATGCAGTACACAAGTTCCATATACGAATCGTGGTTGAAAACCAGTCTTCTCACACACACAACGTACACAAAAAGAACCTAAAACAGTAAAGATCAATGATGAGGAACACTTGTTCCTCGGACTGACCAGACAATTTTTTCCATATGCCTAGCAAATCTGAGCTGCAGTAGTTTCGAACAGCTTAAATACAGGATAGGACAGAAATTCGGCGACTTGCCTGGCTGGAATACAATATTAATACGAGTAATGTATCGAAACACGTCACTTGAATTAGGAGTTGAAATTTTTTTAATGCATAAATACATACATAGGTACACTATTGTGATCTACCATCTGGCCGTAGTCAATAATTCGGCGAATCAGCACGAGTTACCCATGTGAATGTATGAAGCTAGCTTGTTATACTGAAATGATTAACAACGGATATTTTACCGCAGCTTGATCGCCACACAAGAGTACACACAACATATTGATGCGTCGTTTTTCACCTGTGAGATAGTCATTAAGACCAGCAACGCCGATGTCGTTCATCTCCTCCATGAAAGTCTGGAGCTGGCGCTCGTCCTCGAACTTCGTGGGTTGCCAACTCTCGTCTTGTGCTCGTAGCTTGATGGCCTCAAGCATCTGGTCGCGCGCTGCCACCACTCGCCGCTCTAGATCACGAGACATGCACGAGTGCAGCGCGAACCGCAGGTCCAAGCCAGTCTTGCTTGCCTGAATACGAATCGAGCTTACAAAAGGAAGGGAGCTGTCCAAGGCACTTGTAATGTTAACGAAACAGTAATATCAGAATGAGAATTTTTGCTGAAGTGATTCGGCGCTTCCTGTATCAGACATGGCTAGCATCTTGTTAGGCTTTTGAGAAAACAATCCGATATGAAATTCATGATTGATTCTCCATGAGAACACGACGAGGTGTTTTACGTATGAGTATGCTAGAGGTCTTGGTATTAAACTAATTTCTGATTGATACAGGCTCTAATATCCATATTTAAAATCTCACCTAAACGCACGTTTCAGTCACTCAATGCAGATCTAATAGTTTTCACATAAACATTTCTTACTCATAACATATACCATTCTAATTTATGGAATTTCCCAATCAAATTTCTTTCATTCCTTCAATATTTTCCATGCACTTGTGCTACAGTAAACACTTGAGTATAATAATAGTAAATACTTGAGCAGTAAATACCTGCCAACCCTTCTTAAAGCCAAATAGCTCCTTTCTTATCGCAATACTCGCCCTGATTCTACCATTTAATATTGTATCATATTTCTACCAACAGCACACAACAGACATCCGCCTCTTCAACTACTACATATATAAATTGTATATTATCCCTCATATGAATAGACCACACAAGCATTTTCTCAATAAACTCTCACCCTACCTGAAACAATGTAAATGATTAATGGTCATACTAACCACCTGACCATAGTAAAGAAGCATTCCTTGCAACACTTTAATATTCAATCATTTAGTCCAAGTTCCTACCCACGTTTTATTTTTTATTGGCACGTCCCAGCTTGTACTACCGCTTTCTTGTGAAACGGCTAAAATCAACAGATTCAACAGAGTGACTGTTGCTGCCTAGCTGTCAACACTCACCTCAAGCTAGTGCTCAAATAATGTATGTGTTCAATCCTGGTCTTTGCAAGGGCTTGTCGACAGCGACATACTCATTCTCTTTCACTCCTCTGCAGCTAACGCACCCTCAATATTTTTTTGTTTTATTATTTCAAAAACATTGGTGTCTCATTAACACGTTCCCCTATAATAATCCTAACGATTATTGATTCAAATATTCAAAAATACCAGCGCATACCAAGAGTTTCACGTGTGTACGTCTATAGTTTCGTTCGTCTATAAAACTCAACAATAACTTTACAATAATCTATACTGACAGAGAAAAACTAAAATTATGTGTCTAGTAAATCTCTTTCTGTCTGGAAATGATTCACTTATTCTACTACAACAGAAACCCAATCCAGACAAAAATTAGCTCATTTGTACATACAAAACAAAGCATCAAAGCTATAGCAAGTGAACAAATTCCAATAGGAGTAAGAAGGAAAAGTGCTAAGGAACTTCATAGTATCAAAATTACCAACGCAGAGAATCACAAGTCGGATCTATAGCTAACTGCACATAGAAAGCAGCTCAGGCAGTCAATTTCAGGTGCTTCTAAGGGACGGCTCGACGGGGGCAGAAAATTTAATGACCTGAGGTTTTCTCTCCTATGAACTATTTTTCTTTCTCTTCTTCCCTCACTAGTCTCCACACACATCACTTACGGTCACCTGCAATTCCCTAAATAACACACTCATCGCGTTTACTACCATCAACATGGGTTCAAAATGGCCTCTCAGATTCCCAAACTTAATTCTTTTCTCTTTAAGATATAATTTCAAACTAATAACCAGAAACAGACTTAAATCAACGATAAAATGGCAATGTTATAGTCTAGTTAACTACAACAAAAATTTCGCTAACTTCACACTTATTCATTCATCACATAATTGATTTGATTATTATCTTGAATTTATTCAGGAAACTGTGTAGGTAAGTATATTAGTGAGTTAAATACGCGATAGACATGCTTCAATTCAGGTCAGATTTCAATTCTCTCGTCCTGGCTTGGCAATTTATTCATGTGAACCAGGTACTAGAAGTCAGTTTTTAACCCTTTCGGTACTGACCGCATCTCTGGTAGCCGCAGTCATTTTTCGCCTATTAAGATGCAGAGCAACACGTGTGTCTGTGCAAACGCTGGTAGGGCAGTGCAAGCTACAGTTTGATCAGGACAATGCAGTGACCGTAAAACATCACAAAGCATCTTTTTTTAAATTTGATGTTAAATATGTTGAAAAAGGTTCTGATATTTGCATCATGGTACCGAAAGGGTTAAGTTAATAGGGTTTTAACTATTCGCAAACAAGACCTTGGAAGTGATGGAACTACGAAACTTTTTTTTTCAATAAAGTGCTTCTTTATGTAATAAGAATACTTGAATGGCATGTTCCTTTACTAAAAATACTTTTAAATGGAATATTTCTTTGTTAAAATGCTTCCCTAATAAAGCAGTTTCCCTCTTGATCTAGGTTGTAAAATACTAGGATGATAGATATGATCTACTACTTAACGATACATGAGAAGACTAAGTAACCATGCAGTCAATCAGCTCGGGCAAGAAGAAAGTGAAAAGTGGAAAAATAAAATATACAAACACTTTCAACAAGATTCAGTACCTTAAAGGAAATAGTCCAACATATTGATAAAATATTAACGGGTAGTCAAACCAACTCAGTTTAACAATATAAGTCTACCAAACCAATAATCTTTAGTCACGAACTTCATTCCACAGAAAAAAAACATGCTAAATGCGTCGCTGATCCCTTAAATTAGGTATAAATTTAAATCTGAAACATACACAAGAATCGAGAGATAATATCCCTTAAATGAAGAACAAAATTAGATTCCAAAACACACGTATCAACAGCGAGGAATAACCCCCTGATGGTAGTTTCAGAACTAAAAATTGACTAAGGATTTATACGGACTCTCTCCTGTGAAGACAAGCAGAAGTCATAGTAGAAAAGTCAAGACCCACCTGCTTGCAGTAATGGTCGGCGAGACTGACGCACTCAGACACTGTAGTGAGGGAGGACTGAGTGCTGAATACGTGCTGACACAGCTTGCTGCCGAAGCTGTTCATAGAGTCACCAGCCCACACTACCAAGGCTGGCAAACAACTTTTACAAGTCACGAAGACTTTCTTAAACTCTTCGATGGTATCAGTGAGATTACGGAAGTAAACGGCACACAAATGACGCACGTAAACTTCTGTTTCACCTTCGATGAGCAAGCGCTGCATAGCCGATTTAAGAAGTGCGCTTCTGTACCTGAGGAACAACTCACAAGCCATCTGTTGCTTGTTCAGTTGCAATAGAATGTTGACCGCTCGCCTGGCAGCTTTAGGACCTGCATTCAGACTCCTTTCGCCAGCCACAACAAGCTCGACACGCATCACAGACACCAACGTCTTGACACGGGCCTCTACACCGCGCTTCATCTCAGCGTTCACAAGAGTCTTGGGGGCCTGAGTGAAGTATTCGCGAGCTCTTTGAATGAGTGTAAGGGCGTCCTCAAAATTACGTTGAGCGATTGCCTGGTCCAAGTCCTCAGGAAGCTCTTGCATCCATTCAGGAGTTTGGGGAACCTTAAAAATAACTCATCTCATTTTCTAACACTTAAAAAATAGAATTAACAAAAATACTGGCTCACCGTAATACTTTCATCACTACACGCACCGTACCAAACTTCAAACGAAATGAATTGCTCAAACATGACCTTAAATACTTGGAAACTCAACAATAACATTGAAATTTAGCACTGCTATTAAAAATTACCTTAACCCTTTCGGTACCATGATGCAAACATCAAAACCTTTTCAACATATTTAACATCAAATTTAAAAAAAGATGCTTTGTGATGTTTTACGGTCACTGCATCGGGACCAGCGTTTGCACAGACACACGTGTTGCTCTGCATCTTAATAGGCGAAAAATGACTGCGGCTACCAGAGATGCCGTCAGTACCGAAAGGGTTAAACTCAGTGAAATTGCAAAAATGTCCTACACGCCTAAATTAGTACAGGGTGGCGCATAAGTAACGCACCCTTTTAAAAAATTAATAATAAATAAACTATGAAAGGTATAACGATGGGGATAATTGCAAACGATAGAGGAACTCTTAAAGTTTATTTACATGTCGTATTCTATCT
>VCRD01001745.1:77119-116694 GCA_006783055.1 Trinorchestia longiramus
AAGTTCTAACGGTTCGCGGCCTTCCAAAGTGCCGTTTGTCTACTGTTGATCCGGTTTCTTTGAATTTAGAGACCATTGCTTTTATGCAATTTTTATCAGGACTTCTTCCACCATTAAAAATGTTCCTGTAACTTCTCTTCACAGCAATAATTGAACTATTACATGAAAAGTAAAGTTCAACAATTTTTGCTCGTTGTTCTTTCGTGTAGCGCACCATCTTGAAAGTAAATTTTAAAGATTTATTACCGCAATATACACTGGGTATCTGTAGACAGGATACGATATGTAAATAAACTTTAAGAGTTCCTCTATCGTTTGCAATTATCCCCATCGTTATACCTTTCATAGTTTATTTATTATTAATTTTTTAAAAGGGTGCGTTACTTATGCGCCACCCTGTACTTTAACTCGATATCAGAAGAATAAGTAAGTACCTGAGACTGAGGAGGTGATGAACTTGAGGCCCACATAGAAAAAGGATTAGTAAGACTTTCGTCATCTTCTTGGCTGTCTTTGGAGCCGACAGAATCCTGCTGCTTGATGCCACTCTCTGACGCCTTATTCGTCACAGAAGGCCGCTGTTCCGAAGCATGTTGTTGCTGCTTCTGCTCCGCCGCAACTCTTTGCTTTTTTGTTTTTTCGAGCTGCTCGAGCCATTCACTCTTAACTTTGGAAGACGGCGCCTGGAAGACCCGTGCGTCAGGGAATATCAAGAGCTTGAAGGCATTGGTAGCCTGGCCTCGGTCCTTCACATTCACTGGCACCAGGGCATCAAGCAGGTGCAGCGTCTCAAAGCGGTAGCGAACTGGTCCCCGTCTGCACGACAAGCAGTTGTCTCTCAGCCTTCTTACTCAACAGCACTTCCACAAACACGAAGTGAATGTGATTTCGAGTGTATTGTAGCATACCCAGCCTCCCTGTGCATGTTACTAACACGCAGAATACAAGTGATGCAATGCAGTTAAAACTTAAAAATAAACGGCTCTAGGTTCAGAACGGCTCGAGCGTGTAACTCAGACAAGTTCATATGAAGTAATAATCCCAAATTAAAATTACAAACAATAATCTCTCCTCAAACATGGTTCTAATAATATATTAAAAACTATTTTAATGTAGAAAAATGCTTCGAGATCTCAAGGCAAATTATATTTAATCGAACATTAATTAAAACAAAGCAAAAATTACTCGTGTAAATGTATGAGGAAAGATATAAGGGAGGCTAATAAGAAACACTCAAGACAGAATAATTCAAGATAAGTAAGAAAAAATGGACCATTAGCTTCAAACAACATGGAAACAAACACAACATGTATCTATAATTTCTTATGGCTAGCCAGTTGTTAACAGGACGAATAGAGACGATATAAAATTAGTAGGATATAAAGTTGTTTATTATATAACCAGAAAAGACGTTAAACTCAGAAAAGCAAACGAACGTCACCTGTCAGCGAGCCACGTGGCGAGCATAAAAGAGTCGTTGAGGAGGCACGCACGAACGCGTTGCTGTCCCGAGTAGTCGTCCTGGGACAACTCCACCAGGTCGCCCTCATACACCAGCCACCGTTGCTGCTCCTCCAGTACGTGCTGGACGGGGTGCACGGAATTCAACACCCCATCTACTTATATAATACACAGTGTATCTCCATTCCTATCAGTGTGTGCCCGTCCCATTACTTCCTATCTATTGCTGAAGACAAATTATTGAACTGAAATCAGAACGGATACAATAGGCGCTGGAGTACTATAAAGTACGTCATTTTTCCCCGTTATTAGTCTTCTCCTCCCACACTGCCATTTTATCGGTAGATATGAAACAGAATGGGAGTTCTGTATATATTCATGAAAAGTATTCATTTAAAATACAATTATTCGTTGTAAATCTTCAATACATTCGTCTTGAAATTAGTTAAATTTAAACCGTGGAATTTCCACGATAACTATGTAGTCACTAATATTCAACACTTGACTCAGGCTACCTCGAAACAAACGGCTATACAGGAATCCAGACTGCTTTGTCTACCAAATAGACCACATAACTTCTTGAAACATCGAAGGTTTATCCATCGGTGTTGCAAAATCGTGATGACCATCACAGTGAAACTCGGAATACCTTTCAAATCAAGTAACACCAGAAGGGCACCAGTTTTTAAGGTCTAGGCCAGCACAGCCCGAAAAAAAAGCAACACTTGTAGCTCAAAACCGTAAAGTAAGAAGAAAAAAGGATCAAACACCAACACATACTTGCAAGCGGTCAAATAGTATACTAACAACAGATCAATTGCCGATACACTAGCATTACATACGAGAAAGAGATAGACCGGACCAAAATCAAACAATTCAGCAATTTAACCCAGAGTAAGTTCATACAAACCATTACTGATTCCACTCCAGGTAGCTACAGAAATCTCTGAGCGATTCTAAGTTACCAAGAGATGCAGACCAGGTACAGACACGACTGTCAGCATACCTCCCAGAGAGAAGCTTATGAATCCTACATATCCCACTTGAATTGCTGAGGCCTCTATTTACATAGTTGGACAGTCCCATTGGTACATCCCGTAGGAATTGAAGCGTCCAAACATTTGATGAAAGCTTTCCTCATTTTTTAATATCTGTCCAAAATAATACTACCAAGCCCTGTCGAAAAAGGAAAAAATATCTTTCTAGAAGAATACCGATGCAGGCTTCATAATAAATTAATGAGCGAACATCAAAAATATTAATAAATACCTCGGTACCATCTCCCTTCATCGAATACCAGGAGGGAACGAAGATAAGACAAAGTATGGTGCTTACGTATTATCGGGAGGACCTTTAAAAAAACGACTCAAAAATTAAAGTAAATTATTTATTGAAACGGTTAAAACAATAAAACCTAACCTAACCTAACCTAACCTAACCTAACCTAACCTAACCAACAAACCCTGTGAACAAAAAGAAAAAGTAAAAATCAAAGGTCCTCCCGATAATACGTAAGGACCCAAAGTATTTACGCAACTGCTAAAATAATAACCAAGTCAGGCTGAGACGTTGTTTGGTTTGAGATTCTACTTACCTGTTGCTGCAGAACCTTGCAACGATTCTACTGCAATTTCAACTCCCTATCTTACTTTCCTAAAAACAGAATACAATGGCAACAGCTTCAAATAACTCGGGACCGACAAGCATTTCCTCTCCTTACTGGCACTAAAGCACATTCTTACAGCCCATAAACTTTTCCAGCATTCCTCCTCTCATCGCATCAATTCTTTCGTCTACCTTTGGCACAAGTTTCTTGCATTCTCTATTAGCTTTTCCTGAAAACAAATTAATGTTGTCCATATGTTTTAAACTATCTCAATAGTCTGCACTGTGCCAGATTCAAAAATTCACTCTCCATGCCTCTTCTCCCCTCGCACATCTCACTCTACCAAACTGGATCATGCCAGCCGTTAGGAATGAGACCTACATATTTTTGCTGCCCCTGACATTTCAAAATATCAACCACATTAGGCTGCTAATTACAGAGTGCCAAGACTACAGTTACTCTACCTGTCAAAATGGTTCACTGATTTACACAGGAAATTATCTGTCATCAGCCAGTATTGTGAAATTAACCGGTATCGCCCAAAAATACAGATACAGGCCGATATTCGATACTTTTTTCCATATAAATTAACAATACTTAATTTTGATAGAAGCCTCGCCTGTACAGATAATGAGCATATCACAAACAGGAGAACAATCTGGCTGATATTACTGACTTTTTTTTGGCAGTTTTGATTACAGAACTACACCTCTAAGACAATTCATAATTTTCACCCAAGTATTCAGTCACAGTCTCCAGACCTTAGAAAATGGTCAAACAACTACACTCTTATACCAACCTCTTTTTGAATTTGAACCAACACCTCCTTCCAATGTTCCCCGAGTCTTGTGCCCCTGGCCTACTAGATGTCCACCCGTCCATTATCCTTCCCCTTGCACTCATGCATGACAAGCATACAACAAATCTCATTGTTAATATTTCCAGTTAACCTCTCGCTCGTTACCACTGCAATTAACAGCTCATAATTATTCTCATTACCAATGTAACTCTTTATTTCTTTAATTTTCAGGTTCAGAAACTGCTTCAGCAGAGTCAACTGTTCATCTTATCCGTACAGCCTTAATTTTTAACACCTTCCAATTTTTCTGGCTCTCTACCGGTCACTGCAGACACTCTTTTCTTTTAAAATCTTCACTATACGACCAGCCCAGACAAATATTGGGCTCACTAGCAATTCTCTTCACTTCCTTTCACTTCACTCAGTACGGTACCTCGAATGTGCATTCAAAACCAGTTCCATAGTGCATTTCTTTTCCCTGCAACTAACTGTCTAACTCATTTCTTAGTGTTTCATCGATTTCCTTCCCTCTACTTTGCAAGACTCCTACACAACTTAGCACCCGTATACACTACTTTCTGAATTGCATCCATTCATTACCAACACTCATCTTAAGAATCTCTCAGTGACGATATTGTTGGGGTACAGTTTTTTTTAACATTTCTGTATTCAACCATCTTATCTTCAACTTTTAGTGCACATCAATTTCTTCTTCAACCTATTTTTAAGCACTTCTTCATTTTGGTTTTATGAGTAGACACGATATTCTTTTTCCTTTCTCAAATTTACACACGAATGTACAACAAACGTTCACTATCCTCTTCTTCCCCACTGCAATAAGTATTAAATACTTATGCACTGATCATTGATCACTCACTCTCACCCATGTACAATTAGTCAAATCTGTCATTAACCAAATGAACTTATTCACAACGCACATCTCCAGCAGGCTATCTTCATTTATTTTCCAAATATGAGACCAAATATTTAACTCTACAATCAATATAGGTGGTATACGATGAACTATTTTAAGAAAGCTGTAGCCATAAATGAACATTTCGGAAGGCAAAGAACACAAAACACGTCGCTGGGGAGTCCATGAGCATGTCTTACCGAGCAGCCTTCAATGTTTTCAAGCAGGGCTGTGAGCTTCTTTCTGTTTTCCTTCTCAAGGCGTAGACGCGTTTCCTGAGGGTCTTCCAGCTCCTGAACAGCTTCCTGCACACCGCTTACGCCACTCCCGGGACCCTTCTCTCCTGAGAAGCAACAAGTGTCTAACGATAAGAGGTTCTAAAAGCAAATGATGGAGCAAAGAATGAGAAAGTACATAGCAGGAAAAAAGTACAAGTCTTTGTAGCAACTTTATTCCATGGCGTTCACGGGGTTTAGAACCACAGATAGCGTAAATTTTACTGCGCCTGGTTACCATCTTGCAGTCAGGAAAGAAAGACGAGCGAGAGACAGGCGGCGGTTCAGTAAAGTCAGAGAGACGCTGCATGACGAAGAAATGTCTGTGAGGGGGTGTGTCAGACCAGATATCAGTGAAAAATGCTAATGCACGGCAGACAGCGAAATAAAAATCTAAATAAAATTCAAATAGTAATAATGATATTCACTTAAACTACAGTAGTTTATTCAGACCCAATCACAACTCCATGTATCATCTCACAAAATTGAGGGCAGATGTGGACTAAAGCATAAGAGAAAATCTGTATCTTACAGTAGGCTACACCAGGCTAAAGGAATAGTACAGGGTGGGCCATAAGTAAGGTACCTTTTTGAAATTATTATAGCTATAAAACTAAAAATAGTAAAGAGATTTGGTTAATTCAGAATGAAAGCAGAAATTTCAAAGGTTAACATAAATTTATAAATGAAACAATAAAATACGTTTAACTATGGAATACAATATCTTTTAAATGACCCATTATTAGTCGAACAATGGCGTGCTCTTTCAACGGTGCTGTTCATTACTTTCCTTAATGTCTCTGGTGAATTGTTGCTGATCTTTTGAATGAGGTTTAGTTTCAATTGTTGTAAAGTACCAGGTATTTCAATGTAAACATTTTCCTTTAAGTATCCCCGGAGAAAGAAATCAGGAGCACTTAGATCTGGAGATCGAGGCAGCCACGGTATATCACCAAAACGAGAAATTATTCTGTTAGAAAAATTGCTTTTAACATTTGCATTGGTTCTTTCGCTCTGTGCGCTGTAGCTCCATCTTGTTGGAAAAAGGCAATTTCTGTGTTATTATCTTTAAAGTATCAAATATTCTTGAATCATCTGTCTATACAGGTTTCTATTAACACAAATTGCATCACTTTTAGCATCTTCAAAAAATATGGTCCAACGATCCTCGAAGACGTGATGCCACAACATACTGTTACCTTAGCTGAGTGGACGTTCATGAATTTCTTTCGGATTTTCTGAAGCACAAAATCTGCAATTTTGCTTATTAACAAAACGATTGAAGTGAAAATATGCCTTATCAGTCATTATTAAATTCTTTACAAGGTTTTTATTTTCTGCAGGCTGCAGAAATCTATTCGCAAAATCTAATCGATTTCGGTAGTCCGTAGGATGGAGTTCTTGAGTTAATTGAATTTAATATGGACGATACTTCAGATCTTTTACCAAAATACGTTGCAGTGAGGTACGTGACATTCTCAGTTGAATTGAATGTCTCCTAGTTGACGTTTTGGGCTGATCAACAACACTCGCAACAAGCTGAATTGAAGCACCAGTTCGTATGGTCCGTGGCCTGCCACAACGTTGTCTCTGCTGTTGTCCGTTTCTTTAAATTTCAATACCAGTTTTTTATGCACTCCTTCGAAGGACTTCTTTCAAGACTATCCATTTTCCTGTAATTCCCCGGAACTGCATTAACCGAACAATTACATCGGAAGTAAAGTTCCACTATTTTAGCTCGTTCCATTGCATAACGATTCATTTTGGGAGGTGGATTTTATAAATTTTTCGGGCAATATGTTTGTGACTGTCGGTAGACTTGATACGCTGGTAGAAAACTTTGAAATCTTCTCATTCATTCTGAATTAACCAAATTTCTTTACCATTTGTAGTTTTATAGCTATAATAGTTTTAAAAATGTACCTTACTTATGGGCCACCCTGTATGACATTAATTCTTTTAAGCTGTATTATCTGAGTAAATGATTTGCTATTATTATATATCACATATCAAAAAAACAACACCACACACTATATAAATATAAATAAAATTTTGATGTAACTAAAAATGATGTACAAGTAAAAGAAAAACCTAATTTAAACAACTGAAGAGTACTTAACTAATGCATTCAAAATTATTCACAACATACCTATAAAACATAACTCCAGTTTATGGCAATTTACAGGAACGACGGAGCAAGAAAGGTGTTAGGTGACAGTGTTGTCCAGACTATAAATTTATATCACACATTCAATAACACATGCATGTGAATCAGTAGTGTAGTTGCAGCCTGGAAAGAACCTGATCCATGACAGTTTTCTCTCTTTAGAAAGCTGGATGCAAGAGAAAGCTAGTAAAGTAGCTCTTTTGGCTACTAACTTTACTCGAAGGGAACAAGATACGTGTCATAGACAAATACATCCCACTTCTTCAGACCTCCTCTAAGCTTACAAGACGAATAGGTGAGCTATTAATGTTAGGATAATACTCTTATTACTTGGACACAATAAGATGCTTAAGAAGAGAGACGGCAATTAATGATGTTGGTATCAGATTTTTGCTAACATGGTTTTAACTCATTTTGCTTTGTGGCATGTGATAAGGTTAAGGAAATGAGAGTTCCTTCTTTTGACCAAACTTTCTCAATACAGCTAACATAAACTGTACACAATATCATGCTTTGGGCTCATTCACTGATACTACAAAAAAAAAACCAACCCAAACACTAGAACTCGACAAATGTTGAAACTGTGTAAGAAAGTTTTTGTACTTCAGAATGACAAGCGCACAAATAGTGCGATAAATAATCAGTATATCATATTGAAAAATAAAATATAAAAAGAAATAAATATTAATATTTTATTTTGATTGAGCGACTTTCTAAAGAAAGAAGAAACAAAATAATGAACAAATCAAAGCTTTTCTCGAATTGAAACAGTACATACAACAGAGCCATGAATAACTTTTACTCAATATGTAGCAAATCGCTGCGTGCTAAAATCGTGAAACAATATTCTAAATGCATGATGACAAGGACAACGTAATATAGAATTGTAAAAAAGTCACACAGTATCCCATACACCTTACAAGCGTGCCCTTAACATAATCTCCTATAGCACGTCACTACGGCAAGGAGAACAAACAGATCAATAAAATTGTTACATACCTGAAACTGACACTTCAAGCATGGATGTCAATAGAGACTTTTGCTCAGTGATGAGATGAGACAGCTGGTACATTTCGCTCTCCAATTCTGGGGAATACGAAATACAAACCAGATTTCAGCACTTACGATCTAAAATCTATGATATTCACTTGTGTGATTAAAATACAAAAAGTTTTCAGTTGACCATTTTTGCTATCATATTTGATACCTCAGACATACCAGCAGCACAATGCAGGAAATTAAACTGGAACAATTTTAGTTGCGCTTGAAACATATATTTGTCTGAACTAACTAGAACATGTTGGCTGATGTGCAATGTGTTAAAATCTCCTTTCTAACATGCTTCAATGTACTCTAACATATTCTAATATTTTCTTGCTGCTAATCTTAAAATACTAGATAGTTCCTGCAGAAATTCCACGGTTTAGATTTGACTAATTTCTAATTATTCGAATATATAATAATACAGTTTGTTGCTTGCTTGGTCCCTGTCAAGCTCTTAAGGATTTAGATAGAAGAAAATTCGGTAGGGAATACATGTATTGTAAACATCGTATTGTGGATACCAAAGGCTCCCCCTTCAATGTGGAAACTATTTTGCAAAGCCCGCGTCCATTGGCAAATGAAACGGAAGGATTGGGTAAAAAAACACGTGAATTTTCACGTATGGGTCTACTAATCCAACAATATAATAAAACACAGTTTGTTGCCTGCTTGCTTGGTTCGTCTCTCAGTCACGCTCTTAAGGATTTAGATAGGAGAAAATTCGTTTACTGAACAAGATGAGGTATCATGAAATTTCATCCCTGGTTGGACGATGGCAAATATAGTTTCCGGAACACATCCTCGAAAGTCGAAATATTACGCCGTGGTCGAGTGGTCTACGTCCTGTGTTGTGTATCAGGTCTCTGCTCCATGCAGAAAGACTGCGGGTTTGAAACCCGGCCATGAACACGAGTTGTTTCTCGTTGTTTCTTCGCGCCGTGAGCTCGCACGTATCGGTAAGGCTTACCGGGTAAGCAGTCAATTCCCCGCCCATGGACACGCCCATCAACCTCCGGGATATTCGTCGCATAGAGCTTCACCATCACTCTTACTCATAGAATGTTAACCTTAAGAATTTGAAAAACCACTGTACTAATGTCTATGTACTGTGTACTCGATAGGAAATAAAGTTGTTTGTTTTGTTTTGTTTGTGTTAAAGTTTTTTATCCTGTCGTACATACGCTATTTCGTATATTTTCCAGCTGAATTTCTTCGTAGCAGTTGGACTTAGCGCGGAGTGGAAGCCCCTGGTTGAGTCACTGCAGGTAGTCACAATACGGAACCCAGTGCTGGGTCATTACAATTTTCCCTTGCAAGATGAGGGAAACATTCGGTTAAATGGTGACATAGATACAGTCTTCTACTTAATGTCTACATGTTTTTACTTCAAACTGTACTGTTGGAACAGCACCTTTACATCGACTGCCTTATTCAACAGACACACCGTGAGTTTAAAAAAAACCGCTTCGGTTTGCAATGTAGCTCGGTACTATTTGATTTGATAATATCCCTCTTCTGAGCGTGGTATATGAATTGCTGTATCTTTGACTTTTCGATCCTATCGTGCATAAGCTATTTCAGATATTATTTGCCAGGAAGTGCCAGGAGTTTCGCTTGCCCTTCTGCCTTAGCAATTTGCTGGAACACAGCTTTCCTCATCAAGAAATCGACTACTTGTGGCAGCCCAAAATAATTAACAGAATATAACTTTTCTCAACGACAAGATGCTTCTGAACGGCCTTTATATCGTAGAACAGGGATACGCCGTACCATCTACATGTATGTTTTTGGATACAAATTGAATCTGAAAAATTCATTAGAACAATGGAAGAAACACCTAAAGGAAGGAAACGCAGACTAGCACGCGAGAGGAAAAGAAGGCAAAGACCTCAGCAAAGCACCAGTGATACGGCCAATGTTCGAGCCATGGATGCTAAGCTCAAGAAGAGAGCTCTCTCTCAAAAAACTAACCAAGAATGCGAAGCAAGGATAGACCATGATCATGAAAAAAGCGTATAACGAAGTAAACTTGGTCGAAAGAAGGCAATGAAGGTAGAAGAGAGATGGATAGTACAAGAAAAGCTGAAGTATGCGCTGCGATGTCACAGGAAGAACTAGAAGAAAGGAAAAGATTAGAAAGGGAAAGATTTTCCGAAAGGACAGCCACCATGTCGCTAGAAGACTTGAACGAAAGTAGAAGAATTGAAAGAGAAAGGTTTGTGGAAAAGAACAGCTAACATATCGCAAAAAGACTTGCACGAAAGATTTGAAATTGTTGGAATTGTTGTTCATTGGCGAGCACCACTGAAGTATTGTCACGGAATCTCTGCAGTCATTCTTGACGGTTGGGTGCACTAGTCCCATTTAAGAGATGCGACTAAAAAACCATGGTTTATTTTATAAAAAACGTTTTTTACGAAAAACACATAACCAAAAAAACGGATATTTTCGTTTTTTATATTTTGTTTTAAAATAACTCAGCAAGGAAAAGAACCACATTACAATAATTGTTTCTATGTCAAATTTTAAAATAAAGCAGCATACTCCTTAATTCATGGTTTTCTATGGTTGTAGGACATTTTTCATTTTCTGTGGTTACATGTTTTGATGCATTTAATTTATTTTACAATGCACCTGTATCACCTTCAACTCCTTAAAAGATGTGTTTTAATAATATATCTTTATTGGTGGTCATAGATAAGCGTTTTCTGGCAATTTAATGTAGTTTCTGGAATTTATATTGTAAGAGATTTGGCAAAACTGTGAGTATGACTGAAATTTGGCAACATTATAAGTTGTTTACTTTTTGTTGTTCTCAGTATCCAGCACATGTCCCTGTTGTGGTGTAGTATTTTTGGTAGTGTGAGTGACTGAGTGAAAGCCACAATGCCAGGCAGAAGGAAGACTCCAGTTGTAAAAGAATTGTGTGGTAAAGTGGCAAAAGTGAAGTACCTATTCTGCTCGACAGTACTATCAAAAAAGGAAGCAGGATAGTAAAGCACATAGAAAAGTGCAAGAAATGTGATGAGAAAGTCAAGAAAAAGTATTTGATGAAGATTAAAGGACAAAAAACAGTTCCTACTGATACTAAAACTGAGGAAATATCCCAAGGAATAGAATAGAATAAAATGAGGCTATAGGAACGAACCTTCTGGCCCATTCTTGGGTCGGATAATTACTTCGATAATTATTCGGTTGTTTACCCAAGTCCCATGCCGTATTTCTAGCCGCGTCAACCATGTCGGCAGCGGGATTCGAACCCGGGTCTTCCAGCTCGCAAGCAGATTCGCTAACCAGTCGACCAAGCTGGTGATAGAGTGATTCAGAATCAGACATGGAACTGCAATTCCTCTCAGTGAAAGCCAAGTGCAACAAGTACAGCCACTCATTCTGTGCAAAGGACATTAGATGGTTCCTTTTTCGCAACACGTTCCAGTACAGTGCCTTGCTCCAGACCTGATACAGCTACAGCAACAGGCACAACAAGCAGACCTGGATCTGTCTGTCAGTTCTAGAAGCACACCAGTGACTTCCACTCCTGCCAAAGCCACAAAGATATCACAGCAGAAGAATGCATCACACACATATGTTGACAAAATAACAGAAACATAATGAATAGGTATAATAATATATTTATTATATATTGTATACACTAACAATGCATCTCCACTGTCACCATTAAGTTAATTGGATTTTTTTTCAGATTACTGCATGTGCAAATTTTTCAAAAAATTTGGCCCCCATATACGCACACTAATGAGGAAAGTGGGAAATGGGGTGTTGAGTGGGGGAGATCTTCATTGTACAAATATGTTTACAATTAATGAAATAGTCTATGATTTAGTTGAAAAGTCAATATGGCAAGGATAGGTGAAGATTCATTAGGCTTTCAAATGGAAAATATGTTTGCACCAGTAACTCCAATATTATCATCTATACTTTTGCTTACCCCTGCCGCCCTGCGTGATACTATAATTCATTTCCATGATAGGAAGAAGCTCAGCTACATTTAGCCAGGGCTATCTATGCAAGTGGCTACCCACTAAGCCTAGTGGATAACAAGTTGTGGGGAAATTTCTTCAAGACTCTGAGGTCATCTTTCAAGATTCCAAACCGGGACATAATTTCAACAGTCTTCTTGAAAAGGTCTACCAAGAGTGCTCTGCAACTGCTAAGGAACTAGTAGCATCTGCTTCTAGTGTTGTAGTGTTGTGTGATAGTTACACTAATGTCAGGTAAGAAATGTAAGAATATGTAACATCATTGTCACTTATTTTATCTAACTGTTGCCTGATTTGGCTGATTCTGAGCACTTTTACATACTGAACTTCCGGTTACTTCCCTAAGAACATCTAATTAATCCTGAAATACTGGCTAATTACAGGAATGAGGTGATCACAAACTTCTTAGTAACAGTACCGAAGCCTATCTTTTGGAGCAGCCTTGGAA
This sequence comes from Trinorchestia longiramus, assembly GCA_006783055.1. Taxonomy (NCBI): domain Eukaryota; kingdom Metazoa; phylum Arthropoda; class Malacostraca; order Amphipoda; family Talitridae; genus Trinorchestia; species Trinorchestia longiramus. Next base: position 89,834 of record VCRD01001745.1, read on the forward strand.
CAGGTTAGTTTCAGCTAAATAGTGGTCGAACAACTCAATTACACTAATAACTTGAAGAATATAATGCAGTATTTTTCAAACACCTATTTCAAGAAGAGATAATGTTCAAATTAATAGTAAATTCTTCGTATTAGTATTTCACTGGTCCTAATGTTTATTATCCACAATGGATTTGGCCCACCTTATTTTATAATAGCCAGTAGACAAAAACTTCGAAGGCAAATAGTCTCGGGTAAAATTTCATAGATATTTCAGCTATCCACCGCAAAAAATTTGACTGTGAACTAAAAGTCTAAATTTTGATGGGGGAGAAGCCAACAGGGGGAATCTTGGTATTGACCAGTTCCATTAGTATTGTACTTTAGGAATGAGAAAGAAGTTGAAAAATTTAATTTTAGCCTCTATTTTTTAGGTGTAGAAACCAACACTGGACAGTATATAGCAGATCTCTTGAAAAAAAGTAGTGGATGATATTGGACCAATGAAAGTATTGCGGGTCTGCACAGATAATGCCTCTAATATGAAAAAGGCTTCGAAACTACTTCAGTTGGAGTATCCCCACATAAAACCATACGGTTGTATGGCTAACACTCTCTAGCTAATATTCATAAACCTTAAAAAGATCAAGTCTGCAGAAAATATCCAGTCTAACTGCATTCAAGTTTGCAAAGCAGTCAAACAATCACAAAAGCTCACTGCTCTACTCAAACAAAGCTAACTGCAGTCACCACAGGGGCAACAAAAGACTGCCAGTTAAAACAAGGTACGAATTATTAGTATATTACTCATTACTAAAGGTAGCAACTTGAAAAATAGTACATAGTAATGGTATTTGAAATCTTATTTTCCTAAAAATGAACGGCTTGTGATATATGAATTTAAGGTACACTTCATTTAATGTTCCTCATGGCAGATCAGCTTTGAATTGAAAACTCACACCGGTAGTCTGGTACTAATATTTCTGTCCTCTTTTGTTTCAGATGGGGATCCATTATCCAGTGTCTGAAGAGTGTATGCATTAACAGACATTCTCCGCAGGCTCTTGCAATCAATGATGATGTCAAGCTCTGTTTGGATTCATCCATTAGGAAGCTACTGCTTTCAGAAGTATTTTGGAAACAGATTGAGGGTATTCTCAAGCTCCTGAAGCCAGTGGCAGATGCCATCACTGCCATAGGAGACAATAAGAACCTCTCCTCATCTCCAATTCTGGAGAGTGAAGAAGATGCTTTCAGGAAAATAATTCCTGAGAGAAAGAAATTCCTGGTGAAAAGTATTCACCTTGCAGCGAACTTGGTGGATCTCACCTTTCTGGTGAAAAAGCTGTAAGTAGTGCTTACTTTCATTTTGTAATGTTATTACTCCCTAAATCTGGTTCCCGTATTCTACTGCATATGCCTCCAAGTTTAATTGACCTGAATTTGCCAGACCTAAATTACTAATAGTATTTTTTTTAAATTATACGAGTTGCATAATTTTCTTTACCATGTACTTATACTAAAGAAAACTTTATTGCTTTTCAGGTGGATGCAATGCAGGAAATTTATGATATTGCAACACAACTGCAAGACATGGGTGCAACCCAAATTGTGGCCGAGTTAGCCAATTACAGGTCCAAAACAAACTTGTTCTAAAAGTCATTTATTTGGAGTGATAGACACAAGACTGCGGCATCTGGTTGGTGGAACGAGATCTGTTGCTCAACTCAGCTGAGCCGTGTTGCCTAAAATATTCTGCAACTATCCCTCTCCAGTACATCTGTTGAGCGATCCTTTAGCAGACATGCATTAGTACATTCTGCACGAAGAAATCGTTTGACCACAGACAGAGCTGCCAAGTTGGTTTATTGGGCATAACTTGGCACTGGGTAACATGGACGATGCCCATGGATGTCCTGACCACACACCTCCTGCCACTTAGCCACCACTACAACCACAGCCATCAACCAGCAGGGATTCCACTGCTTCAAGCAACATCCCTACTTTCCAGTTTGAGTCGGACTCAGAAACGGAAGATTCTGAAAACTCAATTGATGAACCGCCTAGCCCTGGCAGCCAGCCCCAGATTGATGCAGGAGCCACAGAACTTGAATTGATGGAGTCAGGAATTCAGAGCCTACTATATCTAATATGTATGAGTTTGATGTCTGAGTCTGATTTTTATATACTTAACAAATTTGGATGTGTACAAATAAAGCAAAAAAATACTCATAAAACTTTTTTTTAAACTTATCAAAAAACCGTTTTTGTACATCACTATCCCACTATATATTAACTAGATAGTTCCCGTGGAAATTCCACAGTTTAGATTTAACCAATTTGAAATCTATACTACAATAAGAGCCGCGTCCGTCCGTCCATCTGTCCGCGTGTCACACTCTTCTAATCGATAGCTTTGATAGCAACAAGGATAAAGCTTAAGAAATACAAAAAAATCATTCTATTGCATTATTTTTCTGTGGCAATTCAATTCCCTTTCACTTGCATTATGGTATCCAGAATACACAATCGGTTTATTTTTATAAATAGAAATTTTCTTTGGACCTTTTTCTGTTGAAATTCATCATGATACTTTGATATTTTCAATTGATAATGCGAAAAGAAATGTCTTAAATTAGTTTGACCAGTAACCTGGATACCACATAGTATAAGGCCAAAGATTTTGAAAATTGAGTTATTAGGTATTTTCAGAATTGTGATTTTATTGAAAAGCTTCAAAGAGATAATAGAGGATATATTTCAGAATAAAATTCCGACAAAAAAGGCCAACATGGATAGAAACGTGTCCAACCGTAAGAGAGAAGCAGCAAGACTTCAACGGCAAGAAAGACGCTGAAGACTATTGGACGAACAACGCGAAATGGCAAGACGAAGCAATGCTGCTCGCCAACGAGAAGCTAGAGCCAACTTGACCCTTGAACGGCGTTTGGCAATTCTACGGAATAATGCAGAGCAACACGGAGTAGCTAGAGAGATCTTAACGCATGAAAGAAGAGAGGAAATTTTTCTGCATGACGCTGAACAACATCGAGTGGCACGAGAGAATTTAACTCAAGAAAGAAGGGAAGAAATTCTTCAGAATAATGCCGAACAGCATCGAGTTGCACGAGAGAATTTAACTCAAGAAAGAAGGGAAGAAATTCTTCAGAATAATGCCGAACAGCATCGAGTTGCACGAGAGAATTTAACCCAAGAAAGAAGGGATGAAATTCTTCAGCAGAATGCATTCGCTCACAGATTAGGTAGACAAAAACGCTTAAGAAGAAATTTAAACATAGCCAGACAGTACAATATTGACACTCTTCTTGAAATTGACATCAATATGTCAAGACACAGTTGTGGCACTATGGAGGTGAGATGTCGATTCTGTAATTCTCTCATGTTTGTGGGGGAAAAATCGGGCGGGACTCAGGCGAATCCGAATTTTGGCATGTGTTGTAAGTCTGATCTGATTGAAATGCCTGGTATACCAGAATTACCTGAAAATCTGAACCTTTATTTGGGAGACACCGCTATTGCCAGGTATTTCTGAAAAATATCAGACGCTTTAATGGAGTCATGGCGATGTGCAGTATGAAAGTGGATGATGCTACAGTTGCTAGAGGACTGGCAAATTTCAGAATACATGGCATTGTCTACAGACTGATTGGACCTCCAAGAAATATCGCTACCGAGCCACTCTCTTGCCTCCAGACCTACTTCTATGACCCCGAAGAACAAATTCAGCATCGAGTGTACAGGATCATGAGAAATGGTGCTATTCAAGAATATGATGAAAATTTTTTTCGTATCATTCATTTTGCGATGGTCAGCATGAACAATTCCTATTTAAGGTCATCTGTCTATCCAAAAACAAATCAATTTGGGAAACGTCCCAGAAAATTTTGGAATTGGATTACATGCTGATAGAAGACCAACTGGCGAACATTCTAGACGCTGCAATTTACCAACATGTAATGAGTTGGCTATATTGATTCCCAATGAAAACGATAAAAACTTGGAGAATAAGAATGATGATAACGAAATTTCGTCCAGATAACGATAATAACTTACAAATCCTCAGTGATTCCTACAGATCATATGATCCGATGATGTACCCCACATTTTTCCCAAACGGATTAGATGGCTGGCACTTAGATCTCAGGAACGCTAGGGGTAACATGATCATAACTTGCAATTCTCCTCATATCGAGTGATGACGAGAATGGGTTCAGCCAACATTTTGCATAAAGGGAACAAGTTCTTTCAACAATAGTGCGTCGATTAATGTGCAAAGATTCAATCCTGCGGTTTATAGTTCATAAGAAATAACCAGTCCACTCTAAAGGCTGAACTTTACAACGACCTGGCCGACGAAATTACAGCAGGCGATGCACAGAGAGCGGGACGAAGATATATTCTGTCAAGCTCTTTCACCAGAAATGCAAGATATATGGCAAAACATTACCAAGATGCAATGGCAATTGTATGGAAATTTGGTTTGCAATCGTACGTGCAATCTCAAGTGGCCAGAGATAGTCAATGAGCTGATGCCAGGGCAGACTTCAGTGGACAGACCCGATTTGACCGCAGGAGTATTCAAGCTTAAACAACAAGAGTTGCTAAAGGATATAAAATTTGGTGTTTTGGGTTAGATGCTTGTTAGCATCTGAACCACTGAATTCCAGACACGTGGTCTTCACTGCCATTTTCTATTTAGATTGGAGAATGGCCATGGAACATGGGAAGATATTTGACAAAATTGTTGTTGCAGAGCTTCTAAGTCCGGATAATCATAGAACAAAGGAACTTTACGACTTAGTGAAAAAACACATGATTCATGGACCCTGCGGAGTTCACAATCAAAATTCTCCATGCATGTCTGAAGGCAGATGCCAAAAGAGATTTCCGAAACAGTTTTCTAACATCACAATAAATGGAGATGACTACTACCCATTAAATCGAAGGCAAAGCCCTGCTCAAGGTGGATTCACTGCTACTGTGCGTGTCGGAACAATGGACGTCACTGTTGATAACCGTAATACTGTGCCATACAACCCATGGCTTTTGAAAAGGTATGAATCTCATACCAACGTTGAGTGGTGTGCATCGATAAAAGCAGTCAAATGCCTCTACAAATACATTTTCAAAGGAGTTGACTAATCTACCATTACATTGCAGAAAACAGGAGAGCACGTTCGTGTTAATGTAGATGACTTAAATGCACCAGATGAAATATCATCGTATGAAAATTGCAGGTATATGGGAGCATCTGAAGCCTATTGGAGATTGTTTGAATTTCAAATTCAACAGAGGTTTCCAGCTGTCGAATGCTTGCTAATTCATTTGCCAAAACAGCAATTAGTAATTTTCGACGCGAATAATCCTGCTGCTGCCCTACAGCAAAATCAATCAACAAAATTAACAGCCTATTTCGAAAAGAATTCAGAGGACCCACAAGCTTGCTCCATACTGTACTGTGACTTCCCTGAATTTCATACTTGGTAGTGTAATCAAAAGTGTTGGCGCAGTAGAGCGCCAGTTACGATCGGACGAGTGTACAGTGTCCATCCATCTCAGGGCGAGCTTTTCTATTTAAGACTGTTATTGCATCATAGAGTGGGTGCCACTAGCTTTGACGATTTACTTACTGTAAATCACAACGCTTGTGAAACTTTTAAGCAAGCGTGCTAAATCTTAAACCTATTGCAAAACGAGCTAGAATGGCACAATCGTCTTACTGACGCCTCGAACAACCATACTGGAAGTCGGCTTAGATCCTTATCCGTGTACATCCTTCAATTTTGTGCTCCTTCACAACCAATAACTTTATTCAGAAATTTTCAAAATGTATTTATAGAGGATTTCTTCAACACAAGACGAGAATCACTAAATGAAAATGATGCATTAGAAGCCGCCACCAATGACCTTCTTTGTGCCTTGGACACTGAACTTGCACAATATGAGCGAACAACTGAATATTTTGGACTGCTACAAGCCGATCACATTGGTAACAACGAGGTTGTTCATGAAGAAAATGATCCTACTGTGAAAACCATTTCCAAGAACATGTCAACATGCTCGATGAAGATCAGAGAGCTATTTTCAACAGAATACGGCAGAAAGTTGATGATGGTGAAGCTGGTTTCATTTTCATTGATGATCCTGGTGAAATTAGTAAAACTTTTCTCCTAAATGTTGTATTGTCTTATGTCCGGTAAAACAGGCGCTTGGCAATTGCTACAGCTTCTTCTGGAGTAGCTGCAACTCTGCTAAAATTGGGACGAACTTCACATTCCCGTTTTAAATTTCAAATTCCAATAAATACCACTTCTTTTGCAAAATTTCTCCCCAAGATCCAACTGGACGATTATTGTTTGCAGCCCATTTGATAGTGTGGGATGAAGCTCCAATGAGTCATCGTCACCTGTTAGAATGACTTGATCGTACCCTCAGGGATATCATGAATAATGATCTCCTTTTTGAAGGAAAGCTCTTGGTACTTAGTGGGGATTTCCGCCAAATTTTGCCAGTTGTCAGGAGAGCTCAGCATCCTACATTGATCAAGGCCTGCATGAAAAAATCTGTTCTTTGGCAAAATTGTCAAATTTTCCACCTGAGAAGGAATATGAGAGTGTTGAACTGTGTAAACAATAATGATCTCACATCAATCGCCAGGCTACATCACCATGCCGAATGGCTTCTTCAACTACGAGAAAGAAAAGTGTTAACTGTTGAAAATGGACCATTTGTAGATACCATTGAACTGCCTCAACATTTGACTGTGAATTCAAAGCAGGAATTGATTGCCTTTGTCCAATGAAATATTGACATCAATTTTGGAAATAACCAATGGATATCTTCAAGAACAATTCTGACAGCTAAAAATGAGGACGTTGACTAACTTAACAACATCCTTATGGATAAACTCCTGGGAGATTTGGTTTGCCTGAAGAGTATTGATTCAGTTTCTGATGATGACCAAACAGCATTGTACCCGCCAGAGTTTCTAAATTCGTTAAACTTGAGCGGTTTGCCACCACATGAACTGAAGCTGAAAATTGGAGCTCCAATAATGCTACTTAGAAACCTGGATCACAGAAATGGGCATTGTAATGGCACCAGGTACAAGGTTGTGCAAATAAATAACTACCTGATAGCTGCCCAAAAACTAACTGGACTCGATGCTGGCCAACCCATATTAATTCCTGTAGATCTGTTGGATATAAGTGTGGTTGAGTATTGTCTTGTTGAATTTTGATATGCTTTCTAATGGTACATTAGGAAATTTCTCCCAAACGGATGAAAATACTCTTTCAATTAAAAACTCATGTGCGTCATCCTCTGTAACAGAAGTCATAACTTAGGTCACCATTGTTCCAGCAGGCCTTTACAACTTTTACATTGAGCTTTCTCTTTCGCCCTGAATGAATCTTCCCATCAAAGTAACATTTACAACTTTTGTCCCAGCGTAATCTAGCCACAGCACGTAAAAAACAATCTTCTCAATGAAGTGCTTGCTTTTAATTGGTCTAAAAGTAAAAAATCATCTTTCCCTGAATAATATTTATTTGAATTTTGCATCATGTAAAACATATTAAAATGTATAAATTAACCATTTCATTACAGTATCCTTAATTCAGGTTCAAGTGGAAATGATAAAATTCGACACGACTTTTCATGTTTTTCACTGTGAAAACAGGATTAACAGCATTAGAATGCACTCTTTCACCCTTGTAATCAAGTTGTTTTGAGAATTCCACTTGCTTCCATGGTAGACCTTAAAGTTTTCTTTTTCGTAAGGGAATATTGTTTAATCTTGCTAGCTGTGAACAGTAGTTTTTTCTTTCAAACCATAGTTTTTTCAGGTCGAAACATCTATTGGCACTAATACATGAACCAAACTTTCTGATGCTCTCTTTCCAATTCTAGCAGCAGTGTTTCTCAGTATACCAAATTTAGTTGCAATATTTTTAATCGTGCCACGTTTCAACTTTTGAGCTTTAGATCACTCCAGCAAAGCCTATGATACTATTTTTTGTTCAGAATCGGTTAGATCTTTTGTGTGTCGTTTATGCATAAACTTTGCATTAGCATCATCTTGATTTTTAGTACTTATTAAATCACTGCGGGTAGTTGAAGAAAAATTAACAATAAAAATATCATCTGAGAAAAAACTGATATAATTATATTCACCATAGCTACTTATTTACCTTGATGATCTAATTTTCGATCAGCACACTTTAAACAACTGTTTATTGTGCATAAAAAACAAAAGTTAAGCACAAAAAAGTAAAACAGGGAGAGTTTTCTACCTGTACACCAAATATCTCCAACAGGAGAGAGTAAAAAATACCCGAGCAAACACAAAAAACATGTTTGACATCTACTTGGTATTCAGATACTTGCATCTATAAAGATTACTTCAGGACATGCAGAATGACTCCAAAATGGTCTTCCTATTTCAAGAAGGGAAACTTGAAGCGCAAAGACACGACACTCTGGTCAAGCAGTTCAATTTGACAACAATCAAATAATCACATTAATTTAAGATAAAAAATATTAGACTAGAAAAGCATTGGCTTACAAGTAATGAAGTCAGCATCTTATTTCAGCTTCACAACTGTATTTAATGTAATAATGTACATCTAAAAACTTAGCACACAGATATTACACTTATTGGGTGAAAGACATATATGTACTCTAATGCTATTTTATATCTACATGTTTATTTACTAGACTGCATGCTGTCATAGATACAAATCTTTATATTCATCGAGCAAGAAAATAATGAACAAATCCTAACAAAGATGAAAAAAGCACTAACAGCATCTACAAAATCAAATGATTTGTGATTGGCAGGATAGTCAAAATTATTCCACTATGAAATATTTCAGAGCTAATGTACGATAGTACTTAATGAAGTTGTTCAACTAAAAAGACCAACAGGCTATACAGTGCACTCGATATACATGAGAATGTTTGTCCTTATATTAATGCAATGATCACCCATACAATTAGAGCTCTCTTAGAAGATTCTTCTTCACCCACCGTATTTTCCTGAAAATTCTTTTGATACACTTCATATTAAATGCCTATTATTTTCACACAGCTTTTCCAATGATTTTTATATGGTATTTGAAAGGTCTTCTTACACCAATAACAGAGTTAAAACTAAGGCTTGGGGAATAAACCCTAAATGATATTGACTGACAAAGCACTGGGAAGTCCATGAATTGCTAGAACAAGGTCACAATAAATAGAATGCTAAGTTAAATAACTTCATCAATTAGTAAGAAAGCAAATAATATTAGAGAATAAATTTATGTAAAACTTACAGATATTATAATGTCCATTATAATACGCAGCACAACTTGCCATTATGTGAACTAAATCTTACGTGATATTTCCTTTGCAGTTTCAATAAACTGCATGTAGTTATTGTAAACATTCTTCTTGAGTAAAGCATTAGTTTCCTTGGCCAGCTGCTGAATGCGTTGCCGCTGCTGCTGAAGCTCAAGCCCACCTACGCTGCTGCTGCTCAGGCCTTGAACATCTGCATGTGAAGATAACATTAGTATTTGTTTGTCATAGATATAGTATAATATTTAACAAACATAATTCATTACATGCATACAGTAATTTATCACTGCAACACTTCTAAACTATTTCAATGGTGACAGCATGTGCATCAAAACAAGGAGAATTTTAAAATAAATAAAAGGAACTAAGAAATGAGCTGCATATCCCACCACATACCTCAAGGAGAAAAATCACATTAATCTAATTCCAAAATGAAATCATACCTGATTGGCATTGTTTCTTCCTACCACAGTTGATTTTGTAAATAGAACTTAGGCAGCCATTACTCAAGTAACACTGAAGTTGGCCTGAAGGAAAGTATCTTCTGAGTTCTTTCTCATCATGTTATTAACATACAGGATGTCCCCAAAAAATGCATACATTTTTAAAAGGTTGTAGTTTGAATGCCACTGGTGCTAAGAGGCTGGGACAGGTCTAATTTGGAAGAGCAAGGTCTAGAGCTTTATTTTGCATCCAAAATATTTTGTTACTCCCTTATGAATACCCCTTATGAATTTTGTCACTCCCTTATATATACATTAAAAAGTATACATTTTTTTGGGACACCCTGTAGATACTTCAATCTAGAACATCAAATACATCTTAATTGTTTTTTGTATCTTTCAATATTCTTATGTTTTGTTTATCTTCCAACATGCATCATTTAATACTTGACTTCTGAAGACCAATCTTTCCAGAAAAACAAAACTATTAAGGTGACCGACATCCATCAAATGGATAAATTCATTAACCTAGATGTAGTGAACAAAATTAAATCAGAAGTATATTTTGTTCATTGTCAAAAACAATTTATTTCAGCATAATTTAACTTAACAGAACTCCACTCTCAATTTAATGTGTTTACATTAACCTTTATCACATGAAAAATTATCTATTCATATCTATACCTAAATTCAAGAAAATTAAATACAACAGAATGTTGAAAGAAATTACCACATAACAAAAATCATGTATGAATAAAAAAGTGATAAGCTGTTCATGGGAAAAGAGTACTGAAAAATAAATGATAAATTAACAGATAAAATAATATATGTGAAATTTATTGTACATGTTAAATTGAGTATTTCTGAAGAAGCAGAGGTGATGAGTGCAAAAAATATTTTCATGAGAGTGATTATTCTTTTAATCATTCTGCTTCTTAAAACACCTGGCATGAATGTTTGAAAAGTATGGTGTGCATTACATTGATACAAAAGAAGCAACAAAAGCAGATATTGCAATACAGAAGTCAAATAGACTATATTGAGAGCACTAGAGTGGTTTGGCACATGGGGAGAATATGTTGGCAGTCGCTAGTAAAAAATAAGCTGTAAAGGACAGTGCAAAAAAAAATGAGAGGTAAACAAGAAATGGATCGAATGAGAATGTGCTGGACAACACAAATCTATTTCTGCACATAAATCAAGAGTATGAGCTAGAGAAAAGGGAACAGAATATTCCTGCTGGTGACTTTTATATGAAACATTGATAACGACTTATTTTGCACCTCAATTTCACTCTAAAAAGTGAGTTTCACTCTCAACACTTGAATGCAAAATGACATTTGATACAAAATTTTTACTAGAACTGCAGCAAAATATAACTTTGTCTTTGACCTTAAAAACTTAATTTCTCATTAATGACCAGTGCTTCCACAATTTCGTAACTGCAACAAATCATCTTCAGACACCCATTGACTTGGATAAATAGTACATGGTTATCTTTCATCCTTATTATCAAACAAAAACACAAAGTAGTATATAAATAAGGTACTTACATTTTTCAGCATCAAAATCTTCAGCAGTGAGTTTTTTGACCAGGAGATCTGCCATTTTCAGTTTCTATCCAATATTAACAACAATAATGAACAAATCAATTTGTATCTATGAATATACTGTTGGTTGATATCAGTTCTAAAATATTCAAAGATATCAACATGAATATTTGAAAAAACCTCATCCTTCAAAAACAAATAAAAAATTACAACATACTTTTAAGCAAATTAATGTCTGAATTTGCATCTATGAATCTACTGTCAGTTGATATCAGTTCCAAAATATTCAAGAATAGCAACATGAATATTTGAAAAAACTCAACCTTCAAAAACAAATAAAAAATTAGAATATACTTTTGACCAAATTAATGTTTGGTAATAAATAAATAAAATTAGTGGATTGTGCATATTAAACCTTTGCCCATATCAAATTAATAACATTGAGAAAAAGTTACAAGCACATAAATTTGAAAAATTGTACAGATGAAGTGCATAAACTGCATTAATTAAAACTATGTGAGATTGAAAAACTCATTAAATCCATTAATCAATTAATTGTTGTTTGCTCACTGCTTCACAGTTGACAAGGATACTTTGGAAACTGTTGAAAACTGAAAAAGTTATGAAAAAATCAAATCAAAACTTTAATTTAGCTTACTTTGAATTTCTGACACATTTATTTGGTATCATTATAAACTTTATATGTGACATTTCTTGAACAGACATCAGGATAACATATTTAAGCATCACTGTGAAGAATATTCAAGTACTCTAACATTAAGGAGAAAGTTTTTGAAAATTTACCTAAAATTTTTGAGACCACATTTAGCTAAACTAGACAAGAAGTAACAACATTAAATTGCAATAAAAATTCCCATCTATTTTTCACAGGATGTAATTCAAATAAAAAGAATCAGAATTAGCAGAAATGGTCAATGCAGAACCCAAGGACCCCATTGCAGGCTTATTTCCAGAATTTGTTTCATTAACCTTTGTTATGTGGTACAAATGCAGTTGACAGTGGGAATGCACTTACTTAACAAAGTAATTTTAATATTTATTTCTCTGCTGAAGTAACTCAACTTTATTCCTTCAGACAATTTTTTTTTTCAACTGATCTTGACCAAATAATCAATACATACATGGACGAATTAATTGAAAGTATGTATATCTAACTTTAATTTGTTCCCACACAACTGCTTAGCTCTTAAATATCAAAGGCAATTAGTAACTAGTGTCCATGTCAGAGTGATGGTGACATATTTGACAAGGTGACTTGGCTGGTTGTTTTTGCAAGGAATGACCTAAATGGCCCTTGAAAAATCATCTTAGACAAGCAAAAAACTCTGGCATGCTACCCTGTTGTGTGTGTATGTTATCTAGAGGGAATTAAAGGATGTAAAAAAGGCCCTAACTGCCATCGACTCAGTTTCTCTCCCATTCATGTTTCCATCGGCATTTGAGAAGCTAAGAATTCAACTTAAAACATAGGTTGGAAGCAAGCAAGTCATTTTACTCTAACAACAAAGGTGGAAAAAAGAAATGACATGTAACTGAAATCAGGCACCAAGTCATTTCTCTTTACCAATATTCACATAAAAGAGTATCAATTTGAATTATACAAAAATAGGTCTTTATTACAAAAAATTATCAGTTGCATTCAGCCCTACAAGATAGCTCATACCCAAGTCCTCTTCAATATGCAGGTTCTCTCCATACTGCTCACAAACCACAACCATAAAACTCTTTCTTGTGCTCATGTTTATTGCATTCTAAGACCAGATGTTCAATTGTTTCCTCTACTCCTCTGTTACACTGCATAAATAACCTGTTACTCCACTCACTCTACATCCATATGTGCCTATTTACACTTGATGACTTAGATTTGACAGCAAACAGAAATTGGCTGCCAAAATTTCCATCATAGAATGTTTCAATCTTTGGTTCATTTTTATGGGTATGGCAAGTTAAGGTGGTGTTCACAGTCATGCTGTGTTTTCATTTGTTCAAACCATACTCTTGTGTTAGTCTTCCAATTTCCTTCTTCCCCTTTTTGCAATCCCTTAGTCTTTCACCTCCATTATTTTCCAATAACCAGTCATACATAGGTCTGCCAATTCTGACATGAACAATTTAGTGAATCCTTAGCTGTCTTGCATGCCCTCAGCATATTTTCTACCATAGATTTTCACTCAGATTCTAATCAAAAATTTATTAAATCCACCTTTTAATTCTCTTATGCTCAATTTTCACCTTATAATTCAACACAGCCTTTATTATTCTTTCATAGTACAGACTTCATGCCAGATCGCCTCTAATAGCTTTTACAGATATCCATTTTAGGGCACCTAACGCCTAACGCCCTACCCTATTCTGCAGCACCTTCAAATTTTCAACATCTCCTCCAGTCTATGCCTTGACATTCATACCATATTTCCCGGTCAGTACAGCAACATATGTACTACCACATTCCTTTAACACACTCATAAATCACAACATAAACCTATAGATATTGTCAGTAATAAAATATAAAAAGAGTAATATCTATCAATATTACTCTTAAATATATTGAAATAGGCAAACAGGCCAAATTTCTAGTCAATATTTAGCCTTAAATTTATTGGTACAAGCAAACACCAAAGTTTTGGTCAGTACAATACTCTTAAATCTATCAATACATGCAAACAGACCAAACCTCCAGCAAGCGAAACCATTCAAAAACACCTCCTCAGAGTAAGAATCTTCTTCAACTTGTTTTATGTTTATTGGAGCTATGGAGGTAAGTCCATGCAGCTCCACACCTTCAGCGATTTTTATTGTTACTCTGAGGTTCTGCACCTAGGCTGAAAAAAGTTACAAAAGGTTTTTTCTGCATAGGTCTACTCTAGAAGTTCATTCACTTCTCTGAAATTTTACAATTTTAATTAAGTTTCAGAGGATTTTAATTTTCCTCGTGGATAAGATAGCTGTCTCTATGTAGCAGGTTTTATGTGCAGCCCACGGCTACTTGCCCGTATTATCTCTAATTTCCAGTAGATGAAATCCCTTCCCTGTCAGTTTGATACCCTTCAACCACCCAGTGTTCCACTTTGATTTGAAGGCTGCATGAGTAAGGCTCCGCTTCTTTGTAATGCGGCGTTAGTATGCAGTACCGCAGCAAATGGGCATTTTTTGCTGCCTAATTCCACATCCAATTTTCCTTATGGATGTTAAATAGTTAGCAACTATTATAACAATTTCTTTTTGAGTTGATTCTGGAAAGAGGCCACCTCCAAATAAATTCTTCAAGCAGAATGGTGCATTTAGTGGAATCAAGGAATTTTTCATGGCGGTACGTTCTGCAGCGTAGTAAGCGCAGGATAAAAAAATATGGTCGATACTTTCTTCAGCACCACAAGCACAACAGGGATCTTCCACAATGCCAAAGCGATAAGAGGTGTGACCGGAGCCCCATGTGCCCGACACGAAGACGAGCAAGTGGTCTCAATGTTGCAGGTCTTGTGTGCAGACCACGGCCACTGCCATGTATTATCTCGAATTTTCAGTAGATGACGTCCCTTCCCCACCAGCTGAATACTCCTCAACCACTCAGTCTTCCACTTTGTTTAGAATGCAGTATTGATAAGGTGCTTGATTTCTTTATTAGAAGACAGCGTTAGGGTGCGGTACCGCAGCAAATGGGCATTTTTTGCTGCCTCATTACCAGGGATGCTCTTATGGCCTAGATAGAATAAACTGCAGGGAAACCCCATTGGAAGAAGCAATGTTGAACAGCTTGTCCTGTATATTGAACACTATAGGTAGATAATTTTTTGGCCTTGTATTCTGTATAGGATGAAGGAGCTGAATAAGTCACTGAAAATAACATACTTTTCTTCTGGACAATTATTCAGTAATATCCATTGAAGTGTTTCATTGATGGCAATAAGTTCAAACTCCATGATGTGAATTTGAGGTCGGAGTTTGAAATTTATGGTGGCTCCCCTGGAGGATTACCACTGCTGCGGATGAAGAACAGGTAGGTTCAACAATGCAAGAGCCATCAGTAAATATAGGAGTGTATCCAGCATAGTTAGTGTCTATTAATTCATGGTACATTTGGAGCATATGCACTTGGTTAGAGAAGATACTGAGATAGGGAGAAAATCTGTACATATACATATAGGTCTCCACCTTGAACCAGGGAGGGAGCGTTGAAACTAGTGATGCTGCGTTGCGAGCCGGAATCTGCAGGTTTACATTAGTAAAAAGGGTTCTTGCACATGACGTCATGGATGGCAAAAGTGTTTTAAAGACACTCCCTCTGAAGGAAATCGAGCTTGTAGTAAGTTATCAGCCATTTCATTGGGAAGTTGCTGAAGTTTACTGTAGTACTGACAGTAGATCACTGTGTATTGACAAAGGGAAGATATTTGCTTCTACCTCCAGTGAAGCTGCAGGAGAAGTTTTACGGCATCCAGTGGCAAGGCGAAGGTAATGATTTTGACTGCTGTTTAGCTGAAGGAGATTTGAAAGTGCAGCAGTACCATACAGAGGGGCAGCATAATCGAGTCAGCTATGGATGAGGGTTTCATAGAAATAAATTAGTAATCCCCGGTCAGCACCCCAATGCCTATGTGATACAGATTGTAGCAGGTTGAGCAATGGTGCACAGGATTGCTCAAGATATTCCATTTGATGATACCAGCAGAGCTGAGGAGAGTACAGTATGACTCCAAGATACTTGAACTGTTTTAGAAATACCAATTGCTGTCCTCCCACTGTGATAGGAAGTGGGTTAATTATTTTATTTGTGAAAAGCATGCACTTGGTTTTGTTGAAGTTTATTTTTAGACCCCATTGTTTTGACCAATTATGAAGTGCAGTGAGCTGTTGCTGTAGGGTATCCATTGCAAAGGGAAGATTGGGATGTTGGGTATAGAAAGCAAGATCATCGGCATACTCTCAGGAGCAAATCTCTTTTTCCACTGGTATATCGCACATCATAATGTTGAATAACAAAGGTGACAGCACTACCCCCCGCAGAACACCACTCCTTGCTATCCTCTCTGATGAGTAGGTACCCTCCATGAACACTTGAAGGATCTACCCTTCAGGTACGCTTGCAGCCATCACAACATTGTTCCTCAAACTCAGCACTGACTCAACATGAAAAGAACTCCCATTAGCCATACTGTGACAAATGCACTTGAGAAATCAACAAAAAGGCACAGCATAATAGATCTGTTTTCTAGTGTAGATTTTATTGCAGCATCTAGCTTTGTGACTTGATCAATTGCAGACAGTCTTCATCGGTAGCCTCCTCGCCTTTTTCTGAAGACGCCCTTCTGTTCTAGGAAAATGTGAGACGGCTGACTATTAGTCTTTCCATTAATTTTGTATGCAGGACAGCAAGGAAATTAAACGATATGAATCCAAAGATGTCAATGGCTTGTTTGGTTTGGGTAGTGGAATGATGATTGCAGGCTGCCATACTGTGAGAAGCATTCCAGATTGCAGGCTTTTATTGTATAGTTGGAGGAGCCATGTTTTGTAGGTGTCTGGCATGAGCTTCAAGTGTTTGTTATGTATGTCATCATGGCCTGTAGCTGTACCTCTCATGGAAGTCAGTCCCCTGTTCACTTTTTGTATATTAAATAGATCATATACTGCGGAGGGAGTATCATCATTTAATGCTATAATGAGAGGAAGCAGAGTATGCTGAGGAAAAGGTGATGGAGATGGGGATGTCAGTCTTTCTTGGTAGTGGTCAGCCAAAGCATTTGCTTTAGAAACTGAGCCAGTGATAATTGCATTATTTGTTAGAATAGGCTGAGCTTTTTACAGAAAGGGGTTTGAAGATTTTTTTATGCATTTCCATATTAGAGAAGCAGAAGTGTCCATAGTGATGCTATTGCAGAAAGAAATCGAGGATTCCTTTTTTAAATTTTCAACCTCATGTTTGACTAGAGCCTGACAGAGTTTGTATGCAGTTAGATTTACTTGTGATGGTTGATTGATAAGAACTATTTTACCTCTTGTTTGCTTTTACTGCTGCAGCACATTTTGAGTTCCACCAAGACTTATTATACATAGGTCAGGTATATTCTTTTGTTTTTTTAAAACTTTGTGGTTGGCCTCAATTAGTTAATTTGTAAAGTTTATAAACTCCCTTTGAAAATCATCCATTCCTTGGAGCTCAGGCTGTTGCAGGCAGCAGTCCAGCTCTCCCATGTCCTAAGTCCAAATTTCCATGTTGGCATTTTCTGAAACCTGCAGTTGATGGAGCCACTCCAAAACTGGTTCCAATAAAATAGTGGTTGCTTCCCATATCTTCTTCTGTTGTTACAGCTACTGTGGGCTGAAAGTTTGCAGAGACAAAAGTCAAATCAAGTGTAGAAAATGAATTCTGGTAAACATAGTAAGTGGGCAAGGAGGGAGGAGTTATTAATTAATGACATAGAAGGGTCATCCAGCAACATTTGAGCTATATTCAGACCAGTGGTGTTGGCCGGCTTTGTAGGTTCCCACATTGGATGATGAGCATTAAAATCCCCCACTACAACACAGGCAGGTTGCAACTGATTCATGTAGTGTATTAGCTCCTGTGTAGTTACTATTTTGCAAGTAAATGCTAATTCTCAACACTTCAAGACAACTGGGGAAATATTTTGTCAGTTGAAGCTCAGTATGGGTGACATCACTCCTAACAAGTATTGCGCCACCCTGCCACTTGCATGCGCATCTAGTCTGTGCATATAAATTGCTGTGTACCCAACAAAACGTAGTTCAAAATTTGGTGAAAGCCAAGTTGCATACAGACACACAATGGGTGGCTTGAGGGTGTATAGTGTAATTTTTAGGTGACAATTTATTGCAAACACTTCTGCAGTTCCACTGAAATATATTTAGTTCTTTTTGTGTCTCAATTTTGCTGTTTTATTGGTGAATTCAGTGCCAGTAGGATTTTGTGAAGCTGTATTGTTGTTATAGAGTTTTCCAGTTGAATTTTTAGTCCAAGTCCCAGTACTGTGCTTGGTTTTTTGTGTGGGTTAGTTCATCCAATGACAGGAGAAAGTGTAATCTCCATGGGAGGCAAGATTCTCGAAACTTCCTCAAAAGTCTTTTGGGAGATTATACTAGAGCATTGAAATTGGTCCAGGGGTTGTTGAGAATTTTTTGATGGAGCATGTAGAGATTGAGGTTGAAATGTTTCTGTAGCAATTTTATGTACCATCTCAGGTGCATCCATCTGAACATCTTTCTGACTTGCAGCAGTAAATATCCTTATCAGGAGATCCAACAGCTGGTTGATGGTGACGTGTTTTTGTGCAGGTGTATGGAGTTCATCAATGGTTTAGGTACCAACAGTCTTGGTTTTTGGCATTTTCAGAATCTGTCGATTGCCAGAATTTGGTTGTCTTGATTAGGTTGTGTTGGTATGCAGCACTGATTGAGGTTGAGATGGTGGTGTTGTAGTTTGTTTAAGTACTTGCATTACTGCATCTCTGTAAGATAACTTTTGTATTTGGCATGTTTTTTCCACTTCTTTTGCTTGTTTCATTTTTGGGCAACCTCCATAATTGGCTGTATGGTTACCACTACAGTTGCAGTAATTTTGCCCAGTGGTTATGTTATACTCATTGTTGGTGTGGGGGCCACTGCATACAATGCAGCGAGGAGTAGACCTGCAGAATACAGCACTGTGCCCAAATTGTTGGCCTTTGTAGCACTGCCACGGTTTTCCAATATATGCATTCACCTAGTATTGTTGGTAACCTATTCTGACATATGGAGGTAGACTGTTTGTATCAAAAATTACTTTAAACGTTGATGTTTTAATATTTGCCTTGCTTTTGAAGATTGGTTCTGCCTCAGCTCCATTGAATTCGGCTTCCTCCAGTGCTTCTGTTGGGTCTTCATTGGAAATGTTCTTGCTAAAGGGTCTGATAACTCCTACAGAAGTGCTCTGGCCTATCAGAAACCAACATTTGTCCATCCCAGGACCTATCTCTGTTATCTTCAGCAGTTCTGAAGGGTCTTCATGATGACTATCCATGGTGACAAGTAAGTTCCTTCCAAGGTTTTTGGTGATCTTGCCAATACCACAGTTCCCAAGTTTGATTTCATTTGAAAGGAAACTTTTGTTAGTGGGATTATCATTTACAGGTTGGACCAAAACTACTGTTGGCTGCATGAATGTTGCATTGTTTGTGTTTGCTTCTCTTGGCCTTGGTTTTTGGTTTGCTCTTCTGAACTTATGTGAAGACTTTCATTAAAACCCTTAGAGTTAAGTATTCCAAATTGATTTTTTCAGTAGAAAGTGTAGTTGCTGTTGGTAGAAGATATAATTTCTGAGGTCATTGTTGGTGCTTCCAAATCCAGTAGGTTTCTTTCTGTCATTAGACCCTCTTCTTCTACATATGACAGTTGGAGATATTAAAGGTGGTCAAGAAGATTCCTTCAAAGGGGGCCAGGCTTCAGATTCTCCTCTGAAGAGGAGACAGAGCCATTTCCATTCCTTGTACCTTCTCTTTGCCATACAAGTCCAGGCTACTTAATTCTCCTTTGATTGATCTTTTTATATTCTTCGTTTTCTGTTAATGGTCACAGTAGCATGCTAGTTTCCAATCACTTTTGTCAACAAAAACTTGCAGTCAAAACACCAGACACTTTTCTGAATCACCAGACGCCTTTCCACAGCTCCTTCCGGCTTACTCAACTCAGTTCTCATCTCTAAATCAAATTGGACTTGGATTTGAGGGCCAGCATTTGGCTGGGGCCTTTGTAATGGCCTTTAATTCCCTCTAATACCCAGGCATACAACATGATGGCATCCCAGAGTTTTTCTCCCATGAACCAAGGTCATCTAAAGTAATTCCTCAAGGGCCACCCTGAGTCATTCAATGCAAATGAACCAGCCAAGTAAGGGCATCACTGGAAGATCCAGCTTGTCATAAACAGCCCCATATGCTTAGCAAGTAGTCACATTAAAAAAAAATGACTATTTAACATCAGTGTTGCTTACTCCATGCATGCACTAAGAAATCTTTCATTGCATCCACAACAGTCATGTTACATTCCTCATTCCTCCCTTCAACCCACCTTACATTCCACTTGTTTTCCCCATACCGCTCATGGACCACATCCAAGAGACTAATGTTCATGACTAATGTTCATATTTACTATAATCTAAGACTAGATGTTCAACTGTTTCCTCTACTTCTCTGTTACACTGCAGATATAACCTTGTATTCCTCTTATTCCACCTCCATGTACGCCTATTCACACTTAATGCCTTACATCTGAGGGCAAACAGGAGTTGGCTCCCAAAACTTCCATCATAAAACATTCCAAACCTTGGTATTCTTACTGGCATACCAAATTAAAGTAGTTTTCCAATTCATACTATGCTTCCATTTGCTCAGGCCATGCTCTTTTGTTAGTTTTTCAATTTCTTTCTTCTACTTATTGCAATCCTACTACAATCCTTTTCCTCCACAACCTCTCAATAATCAATCGGCCACAGTTCTTCCAATTCTAACACGAACAGTTTTCTGAATCTTCAGTTTTCTTGCATGCCCCCAGCAAATTTTCCCCCAAAGACTTTCACACAGATTCCATTCAAAGATTTGTTTGACCCACCTTTTATTCTCCATGAGGGTTGATGAAAAACTGCGGCATTACCATGTAGTAAAATATAAAAGGCAAACGTTCTGCTTTACCCGCTTAGGTTCTTCTTCTTCTTTGTCGTGTTTATTTGGGGCTTCGAAAACTAGTCCATGTAGTCCCAGGTCTGAAGGTAGGTTAATTTTTCTCTTGTTTATGATGTTTCCTTTGTTCCAACCTGCAAAAAAGAGAGAAGTTCAAATATTTAGCAAAGGATAGCAAGGATTTTGCTTTTCCATGTCCTATAAATCTTTCAATATAAACAATATTTTATTTCACAATCTATTTTTCTCCTATTTTTTGTACATTACTTTTAAGGTCTACTGTTAGTTGCTAAGGCATGCCCAACCCAGTGCCACGCACAAGTTGTTATATCCGTACTGAAGGTCCAGCCTGGGTGGCACAGCCTGGAGCTTCTTAAGGCCAAGAGGCAAAAATATCTTATATGACCAAAAAGATCTTAACAAAACAACTCTTGAGGGCATATCTCTGAAGGAGTGAAATCAGGGGTTGTCAGAGACTAAGGAAACATGCCCTCTTACAGGTGGCAACTCTTAACAGTAACTTATATCAGAGCTGCCTAAGGGAGTGTTTCCCATCTCTATTCTAAGACTCTATCCTATTTTTAAAGAATTAGGGTTAGTACCAACAGAGGTTAGTCACATTAGTCTACTTGGTCTTAATTTCTGTTTCTATTTGTGAGCCAATCTATATTTGGTTCTGGTTTTGTATTTTTGTTTACTAGTTTATTTGATCTTACATATTCTCTAGTTTGTTAATTTTTTCCAAGTATCAGAATAGAGCCTCTACGATCAATTTTTGCACAATTTCAGGGAAGGGGGCACCTCCTAGTATATTTTTCAAGGAAGCAGGAACTTTTAGAGAGGTTAGAGTGTTAGTTAGGTTGGCACGTTCATCAGAATAGTTTAAACAATTAAAGAGCACATGTTCTATGGATTCTACTCTACCACATGGGGAATTGGGATCATTGGCCTGATTAACACGGAACAAGTGGGACCTAAAACCTGTGTGTCCAACCCGTAGCCTAGCCAAAGCAGTTTCTACACGACAGTTCCTATGGGAGGCCCAGGGCCAACTACCAGAAGTGTCTCTAATTTGCACGAGGTGGCGCCCCTTCCCGGTTACCCTTACTTGCTGTAGCCATATTGAGTCCCAACGTGTCCTAAATGCTTTACAAGCAAGACTTACAGTTTCCTCGTTAGAGTAGGGCGTCAGTGTGCGGTATCGCAGTAAATGCGCCGCTTTAGCAGCGCTGTCTGCAGCCCCATCACCCGACACACCTCTATGTCCTGGAATAAACTGCAGCCTAATACAATGAGAGGAAATAATGTTAATCAACTTGTTCTGTATATTGTAGACCAGAGGAATGTAGTATTTAGGTTTTGTGCTGCGAATCAAATATAGGGAGCTCAATGAATCTGTGAATATGAAGTATTTATCAGGGGGGGCAGAATTCCCCAAGATCTATGACAGGGCTTCATGCATTGCATGCAGTTCACACTCTATTACATGTTTTTTGTGCAAAAATGTTTTTCAGAGGTATGTAGGGATTTATTCTTTGTAGCTGTGGATGAAGTTTGGGCATTAGTCTTGTGTCTTTTCCTTGGGTTTGGTCTCCCTAAAATGGGGAAGGTGTCACTCGAGTTGTTGGCAAGTCAAGAGTGGTCATTTAGTTAGAAAGGTCAGAACAATCATTATATTGAGGTTGTGCTGTCAACGGTCTTTCATTATTGGCAGAAGTGTTCAGCACTTGAGACTTGAAAGTATCTTTGGCAATTTTAATTATTAGATCTTTTAGATTCAGATCCTGATCTTGACGAGTGACAGCTGTGAGTGTTCTTGCCAACAACTCGACCAATTGGGTTACAGTGACATTTGGTGATGTTGGAGAGATAAGTTCATCTCCAGTCTGAGTACCAACAGAAACAAGTTTAGTAGGTTGTGCTTTAGAAGAGTATTGATCCTTACCTCCAGATTGGGTCCATTGAAATGTTCAAAGTTTGATCAGAGTGAGGCTGCACCAAGGAAGTCCCTCCTGCATGTAAGACCTGCCTTGCAGCATCCCTATAAGAGAGCTTTTGAATTTGTCTAATTTTCTCCACTTCTCTAGCTTGCCTGATCTTAGGACAACCTCCATAGTTTGCAGTGTGGTTACCACTGCAATTGCAACATGAGCGTGTGCTTGGGGAGGGACATTCCCTGCTGTTGTGTGCACCACTGCACACAACACATCTAAGGGCTGCTCTACAATTTACAGCATTGTGGGCCAAACCTCTGACAGCAGAAACACTGCCATGGTTTGCCTAGGGATGTACTTACTCGGTACTACTGGTACAGTGCGTACAGAGTGGTAGTATTGAATACAACCTTGAAAAATGCAGTCACTATTTTATCTTTACCTTTGTATATCCGTTCTACTGTCACTCCTCTGAAGCCAGCATCAATCAGTGCTTCGGTCAACTCCTCACTGCTGGTGTCCCTCCCGAAAGGCCCGATTGCTCCCACTGAAGTGATTTGGTTGGCTGGGAGGCAACACTTGACCTTCCATGCTCCAATCTCTAGAACACTCAGGAATGGTGAAACATCCTCATAATGTTTTTTCATTGTGACAACCAGAATATTTCTACCTAGATTTTTCTTTATGTTAGAGATGCCTGCTGTTCCAAATGCAGAATTATCCAGTGACTTACTAAGCACCACATCATTGGCTAAACATTTTTTATTTTTTGCCTCATCTTCCATACTGGGTTCCACCAATAAAATGGTGGGATTAGTTGGATTATTATTCTGTGGCATTTTCCTACTATTGTGTTGAACTGAAGTAATGACATCTCTTTGTTCAGGTGAAAACTCCTCAAAACTATGAACCTCTGGATTCAGATTTTTATTTGGATTAATTTCAATAGCTGGTATGGGGGTCAGAGAAAGCTGTTGGTCACCCAGTAACTCTCCAGTGTCCCCGCTTTGTGGGCAGAGGCCATCAGTTGTCGTGACTTGACATGGCGATAAGGGTTGAGAATTAGTAGGCAGGATGCACTCCGTTGACGAATCTATGGAGGCCCAGGCATCTGAATCTCCCCCTGATGAGGAGAGAGAACTCGTCCCCCTCCTCTGCCTTTATTTAGGCATGAAATGCTAATAACACAATATGACTGTAACTAATAAATGCAAGAAAAGAAAAAATAATTTTAGATAAGAATTAGGATACCAAAAACTAGATACAGTTTTCAGAAAATTCTCACCAAAGGGTAGGACGATCTCTACGCACCAACCTCTCTCTAACACGTTCCGCGATTCTCCCGCAGTATATCCTAAACTGACTTCTTCGTTGCCTCAAATCCGGATCGAGTTGAGGGTGACCTTTCTTCTTCTTGTTTCACTTTTATTGGAGCTTCGGAGATGGGTCCATGCAGCTCCACGCCTTCAGGGATGTTTTATTGTTTTCTGAAAATTAGCCTTTACCATTCGTAGTGACATAATTTCAAAACGTCAGGGTGACCTTTATTCATACGTTAAACGCTATCGTTCCGGTTCCACCAACTCTGAACTACGGATAACCCTTCTTAGTCCTGTGAGGGGTACAACTCATCAATTGTACCACCTGTAGTCTCGATTTTCATAGGATACACTCCAACCCTCAACATAGCTCGATAGCTTAAGGGAGCAAGATGTAGAATGAAATAAAACTACTAAGGTCTGTAATCTTCTGCAATGTAGCAGCCAAGGTAATGTTTTGAAAAGAAACCGTAATATCAACTTTACCGGTTATCTTCTTTACCGATGCTGCCACCGTGGTCGAGTGGTTTGCGGCCCGTGTTCATGTAGAAAGACCACGGGTTCGAACCCGGCCAAGGACACGAGTTATTTCTCGTACGCCGCGCCGTGCACTCAACCCGCTAAGCACTCAACTCCCCGCCCATGAAGACACCCATCAACCTCCCGGGATCGTCGCATGGAGCTCACCATCACCCTTACTCTTAGAATTTTAACCTTAAGAATTTCAAAAACCAATGTACTAATGTCTATGTACTGTGTACTTGATTGTAAACAAAGATTGTTTGTTTATCGACCGTATAAATTTTTTTGAAATATCAGTTACCATTTTGCAATAAGCCCAAAAAGCTTGCAGTTTAACCGTAAGTTAAAAGATAAAAAAATTCACATATGATCCCCGCAAACTTTGATGATGCAAATTTTTATATTGTTTACGTGAAACCCCCAAAACTAAAGCAACAAGCCAGGTGTGAGAATAAAAACCCACCGATGTGTTATGAGTCACCGATAATTCTCCGGCCCATTTCAGGACCTACCTTATGAAGCTCATACACATTTGGGGGAACAAGTTATTTTTGTGTCGTCGTGGTTTTTGGTGGGGGTGTTCTTCGAAGGAAGTGATACGATCGGCTTCGTAGCTTGCAGATTTATTATTGGACACGATCAAATTCAGAGCAGAAATTAGGGCCAAGATCGAGGTCCGAAACTGAGAACTTGAAGTCCGTAAACTAAGACTGGAACTGAACTGAAACTAAAACCTGCCAGAGTATGAACCAATAAGTAACTCGAAATAAATACAGAATTTAGCAAGAAGAATTAATATCATGACACAGCATTATAAGACAACTATTGAATAAAACACTAAGGCATCGTACCTAATTAGCTGGCAGCCAAAGAAATACAAAACGAGATGCAGATAGGCAGCTTCTACCCGAGGCCATGAAATTTAACAACCGTATCAAAATGGCTGGTCGATCTTTCAGTATGCTCGTCATAAAATACTCAAATGTAGAGACTCAGGTGAGACGAAATTATACAATGAATTTGATGGCTGATGCAATAGTTATTATTCAAAATGTTCTATGTTTGAATTAATTATAAATTTTGGAATAACGTGAATCAAAGCACGACAACTTCAAACACAATTCTTATCGTTTGAATGAAAACGCAACCATACTGAAATGAGATGTTTGCCATACAATCTGTCAAGTACACATGGTATCAAAACTGCTTCAAAAAGGAAATCTTAAACCTACAGGGGAACATCTAGGATCGGCAAAAAGACAAGTTTAAGGAATATCTAGTACGTAAGTGAAATGCATAACTCTCTAACACATTGTCAATAGAAACTTACCCGTCAGAGAGAGACTGAAAGCGCTTATAGAAGTGCTACTAACTGGGCGATAGCTGAGACTGAACTGTTGGGCACTAAGCCTCAAAGCTCGTGGTTGATTATGATCTTCTGTAGACGAGGTGTTGTTAAGACTAATAGTTGCAACTCTACGGTATATTCTAACCGTAATTCGCTTACCTCTATTAGGCTTGCTCTCCCGTTGGTGGCGTGTCTCGCGAATGATGTACGTCCTCCAACCGTGTACAATGATGCGAATTCGACAACCTTCGACCGTGACTCACAACCTCTACTTGCGCGACGATTATCCCTAAACTAGTGTTAGTAAGAGAATCTGCTTAGCCTACTACTTTACAAGTACAGATCTCCACGACAACGACTACTTTTCTCGAACAACCAACGTGCAACCTGCACCTGCCTCTTCTCGTGCCCACAACCACAGCAACGACACGTATACGACAGGGCTCAACCCGCAACTGAGGCTGCCCCGCATCATCTCTCCCTCAAACTCAGGCGTCGCCGTTGAGGTGCCAATTACTAATTTATACATTATGCCACATCTCCACGTGATTTTAAAATCACAATACTTTAGCTAAATTGCTTACTGCTACGGAGTCGACATTTTTGTCCCTACCTTAACTACCATAATCTGTAAAGTTTGGTCGTGCTTGGGGGATTTTAAGCAACCAACTTTAACAAGCCTAATCTAACTGCCCGTGTGACCTTACTCAAG